>BMAW01047527.1:1448332-1468690 GCA_019974015.1 Nephila pilipes
GAAATACTTTGATATATTTATTGATCTGAAGAAAATTATTTTTTCAATAAAGAGAGATTATAGTCTCAGTTATTTCCTAATAATAATTAAAACTTTACATCACCTCTACGTATAATTAATAAAACAAACAAAAAAAAAAATGCAAATAATGTCAAGATTTTTCAGCAAACCTCCGGTTTATAAAAGTATTGTACTAAACAGTACTTCTATAAAATAGTTTTTAGCTTCAAGAATTATTAATTAAATGCTGCAATAAGCAAAATTAGCAGATTTTTTTTTCCTTATTTGCTTGGTCGCATTTGTAATTTTTAAATTATGTTTGAAATATTCTGAATCGTATGATACTGCATTGAAAAAGTTTAATATGCTTTTGTTTCAGCCTTAAATTTCCCGAAAATGAAGATATAGAGATGTAGTGATCCTAACCGATAATCTTATTTTCGAGGTGTATCTTTAAAACTTTTTGTGTGCTACAATAACTCATGAAGAATTTATAGATACAAAACTTTCCCAAAGGCATTCCATTTTAAGCAAAGTATGTTGTTTTGACAACTTTTTTTTTTATCAGCACGATTACTTTCGCTAAGCAAACCGTGAGAAAATATAAAACTCTCTTCAGTAATTCTTTATCTTTCATCTTTTAGATAACGCGTTATTTAAATTTTGATGACCTTTGACTAATTTTAAGATTAGGTTTTCAAACTATGTCTAAATGCCAGGTGTTTTTTATTAGCATTTGATGATCCTTGAGAAAAAAGATAGCGAAAATCATAACTGTGCAAAAGCTGAAGATAAAAAGTTGCATTTCGAATAGATTTGTGTTAGTTAAATAAATATAGTTAAAAAGTTTACAAAGAAGACATTTTTCAGCACGACTCTAATGACCTTTTTTTTTTTTTTAAAAAAAAAAAAAGAAATGTTTTAATTTGTGTTGATATAGTAGTATATTAAAATTATAAATAGCTTTTTATTCTTACATTAGAAAAGCTCCATTGTTCCAAAATTACACTAAATTTTTATCGTATTAAAAAATTTTCTGTTATGTTTATTAACGTCGCACTTACAAGCAACACGAGAGTTACTCGCAAAGGTCTCATAATTTTGAGCTTGGTCAAGTGATAAGAAAGATACTTGAGTTTGCACCCTACTCTCCTAACTTCCACACCGTCTCACCAACGAGAGGACACTAAGACTCGACAGATTTGACGTTCATCAGCTCGCAGCACGATGGATCTTTAGTGGCATTAGGACTTGAGTGAGTGAGTGCAGGTGGAGTCCAATGGCTCAGGAGCCAGATGTGGCCATGCTGTGCCAAACAAGGTGTAACCGTTTGAAAAGTGGAAAAAAGAAAAATGATTGACAAGAGGAAAGGTCGAAAATAAAGAAGGATCCCTAGGGTGTCCCAGAGGAGAGTCATCCACGTTTATCAAAGACAGAAAAACCCATGAGAAAAAAAAGATAACTAAGATGCCCTGGGGTTATGATGCTCGTATTTACCTGAAGAAAGTAAGCCTCTGAGGGGGCATCAGGACTTGAACACTTGACTCGACATCCTTGAGATCGTAATTACCGAAGTCATTTCCTTTAATGAAAAGAAAACTTAGACCAATCAATTTTTATAAGAGATTATGAGAATATAAAAAGAAAAAAAGCTGCACTACATATATATATATATATATATATATATATATATATATATATATATTCAATAAGGCTTAATATCTTAGGAGCATATTTTATAACCATATTTTATGTAACAATAGATTTGTGACTAAAATACAGGATATTTATGAACTTTGATATGTTTTAAAAAATTATGTCTGCCAGTAGAATATCCTTTCAATTTTATTAAGTGTAATTTAAAACATAAAGTTTAGTTTTTGTTTTTAATTCCCCCTTCATTTTTTGATTTAATTTTGGTTTTAAAGTTTTTATTATTTTTATTTCGTTTATGCTCTTTCTCTCTGATGAGAACCATATTATAGATCTGTTAACCTTGAAAGTAGGAGAATTCTGATTTATAAGCGGGATATTTGCGTGAAAGTCGGGGCTGTGATGGTGTCACTTGAAAATTTTTGTAATTTTTTTTAATTTGGTTGATTTATTTTTGTGATTATTCTTTTTCTATTTTCATTTGGCACAAAAGGAATGAATCTCATTGCCTATACGTATATTTTACTTAATTTCTTCTTTTGCAATTTGTCTCTCTTTTCATAATCATCTCTCAATCGGCGAGGGATTTGAATAGACTTGCACCCCTCAAATGTCAGAAATTCAATGACGCCTCGCTACTTCAATCTGATCGTCATATGGTTCGCCATTTTCTCCAATTCTCAGCACACCAACGACACCTGGGAACAAATGGAAACAAGAGAGTGCGTAGACAATATATGTATCTTTCACAGGAACAAAAAGTTATGGGAATGGAGGCATTGCTTTTCTTTCAAGTCTTATATATAATTATTAAGAAATTTCTAAACGAACATGATTGTATCATCTTTTCAACTTCTTTCGCACTTATGTCGTCTACAAAATTTAATTATTTAAATTTAAACTATTGACAATAAATGCTTTAAATTTTATTATTTTAAAAGTAGAAATTGTGTTAACCAAAATTCTCTTGCAATTATTTCAGCGAATTAAATCTACAGCGTGAATTCAGTTAATCTCTTACATCTGAAAAAAATTATAAGGACGTATTTATTACCTAATAGACATCATTAAAGAATAGTCTTTTGAGATAAATATTTTTGATCCACAGTAATATTGATAAACATAACTCGTTAAAGTTAAATTAACATTTGATGAAATTGAATGGCTAGAATTAAATTTTATGGAAAGAGCATACATCTATTTAATATGATAAGAATAAATAAACTATATATGTGTGTGTGTGTGTGTGTGTGTGTGTGTGTGTTTGTAAAAGAGAATAATTTTCATATGATTTTTACGATAGTATAAATAATTAATTTTTGGGAAATATGTAGTGATTTTTTTTTAAAGATTTTGTTGTTTAAAATTTGATTCTTATAAAAAAGATACGGAACTCTGAACAACAGCTGATTATGATATTTTCGAGTTATTGAAATTGAACATTTTATTTTATAAAAAATGAACTATTTATAATTATTTTTATTAATTTATTCCTTTCTTAGAAATTATTATTTAGTAAACAACATTAGATAATTGTTTTCTTTAAAAACGTTTATTTACAATAGTTATTTGAATGATAACTTAATGTTTTCCTTAAAAAAAAAGTTTTTTTTCAATATAGAGTACTTTACAATTTTCGTATTATGAATTTTTAGAGGAATTGGTGTCGCCCTCGCAGTTCGATTTCAAAATCGCTGGCTACGAAGGTCACGACCTTGACAACTTGGCCAATTTATTTCTGGAAAGCATGTATCCTTAGTTTCGACTGAATGTTTCAAATTATATTTAAATAAAGAGTCACTAAAAATTATTTTTAATGTTATATTCTTATTAAATGTATTAAATGTACGTACAACACTGCAAACATTAGATAAAAACCACTAGTTATAATATTTAACACTGCAACAGTGTGCACTATATGTTAAATCTAACCAGAATCATAGGAATGCGGAATTCCGAATAATGATTCATACGTTCTACTTTATTTTCAAGCAACAAAGCTGTCATACTAAAGAAAACATATTGCGACTTTCTCGACTTGCTGCTCTAATTGTTGAGTATTGTCTTCTGTAAGAGACAATACTTTTCTGTTAAAAGGCACAAAATATAAAAGGCGAAAGTATACAAAAAGCATTTAGATAGTTCTCAATACATTTTCTGACGCTTTTCTTGGTACTTTCAAATGGCTGAAAGTAAAACTTAAGAAAACGGTCGAACAATAGATAAAGTTATGTCTCCTAGAACCTTTTCTACGGGTACCCTTTTCATTCAATTTAATCATGCAAGAATCTAGATCAAATAATTGTCTGACTGGTTTATATTTAAAGAAACAATTCAAGAAACTGAATTATAACATGCAATTAAAAATTATCGTAAAATTGATTCTTTAATTAGACTTTCCCTGATGTAATTCTGCAATTTTTTAATTACTTATCCCTCTTTTTGCCATTTCCTTAAGATATGAATGGATTTGTTGAAGTATCATAGAGAAGAAACAGTTGGTTTTCGATACGGATCTCATTCATTCTGTTATATGATATTCTAAAATTCTTTGTGTTGTCAGATTGTAATATTGTTACGTGAGTGCATATAAGTTTTTACACCAAAAACGTTCTGTATTGTAATTAAGGAAATGTCCTAAAAAATGTTGAACTTTTAAAAGTTTTCTGAGAATTTTAGTTCTGTTGCTGAAAAGAACATTTTTCGAAAGGTAACTTTTGTACAAACAAAATACGTGATTGTTTTTTTATTGAAAATAATTATCAGGACACGGATTTTAATTATGATATTTCTTAGCTGAAATATCCAAAACATTATTAACTGAGCATAAGTTCTTATCACAGCTTCTAGAATATGGAAATTGATGTCTAATAAGATATTTTTTTAAAATTATTTTCTTTGACAGTTCGTGTTTTTTATTTTAAGATTCTTTTTTGTTATTTTAAGAATATTCGGAATCTTTGAAGATACATTTATTATATCGGGAGTTTTGAATCAACTATTTTTATTTATTAATGTATTTCAGTGTTTTAGAAATATGATAGAATGATTGCTATATAATACGTTACAAAAACTTTACATATAATAAATTCGTAATATAATTAACCTGTCGGCATTCTATACGACATTATTTTATTTGAATACCTCTTTTTGTGTCGTCCCTTGACCGAGATTCAAAATTACGAGGTCAGTCGCCAATAGCCCTCGTGTTGCTTCTAGTACGACGTCAATAAAACTAAAACAAACCTCTTTTTGTGAATGAATCTTGACTTTTTAATGCCTCCCTAATATATAACTATCTATCATCTTAAATTACAAACTTAAAGTTTATAACTTAAATTCTAAGCACAGACGCATCAAATTTCAATCAATTAAAACAGTCACAGCTCGTGAGTCTAATTACTTATTTCTATTAATAATGGGAAATGTTCTCTATCAGTTAATGGTCTCTCAACTCGTTTACTAACAACTTTTACGTAAATATTAAATATCAAGATTACCCCGATGTTTGGGGTAAGCTTGATATTTAATATTTACTGGGTAAGCTTGATATATAAATGATGCCCCGATTATTATTATTATTTTCGTTACATTCACAGATAGACATGCGTGTTTATAAAATCTTTTCGATGTTATTATTAGTGTTGACTTAAAAAAGAGGCAGTCGTTCATTGTCGAATTTTTGCTTGTTGGATTATCGGGTTCATTTAGTATTATAGGAAATATTTCGAAATCTAGAAAATTGACCATGCCATTGAAAATCGAGAGCGCGTGAAGCTGAGTGTCTGAAGAACCAGAAGTCCGAAGGAAAAAAAAAAAAAAAAAAAAACGTTAAGCTAGTTGCGCTTTCTCAGAGCGCCTAGGCCGCGCAAACTGCCTTCAAGCTCTTATATCGAATTTGTTAACTTAGCTCTAAATAGATTCTCTGAAATACTGTTGGGGTGACATAAGTGAGAAGATTCCTATTGGTTTACGAGATTGAAAGCTGCATTGCTATTGGTTGTGGCAGATGACTGAAAAAACGCAGTACTTTGAAGGATTTTTAAATTCTTAGCTTGAAATTGTGTTGATGATATTTTCATAATAAACAGCTTATAATTTCAAATTAAGACACTTCAGTCATAAAAAAGGTTAAAGTTATTAAATGTTACATTTATTCATGAAATCTTTTAGCATTGTCCAGTCCATTATATGAGTGCTCTGAATAAATTCTCAAATGAACTCACGAATTGTAAAACCATATAAGATCTGATTATATATAGGGCTATTAGGGAAAAAAAAAAAAAAAAAAAAACTTATAATAAATTCTGTTAAAATGCGATAAGAATTATTCCGTACATACCCTTCTTCTTTTTGAAACTGAAATGTATATAAGTGGTATTTTATCGTCATTGCTTTAAAAAGTATTTAAGTACTTGAATAATTCAACATTTAAAGCGCCTTATTTATGGTGAAACATTTATTTTTTCCTATTGAGACACTTAATATGCTGTTTTATGTTTTTACACAACTCGCAAAGCACAAAATATCCTCCCATCTTTATTAGCTGTTATGCGCTTGTGAAAAGGATTTGGCGATTCTAAAAATAAGAAGATAGTGATTATAGAAGAACGATTTGAATCTCAATAAAATCAATCTTCGCGAAGACAGTTGTAAAGAATTCAAATAATCTGAAAGTCAAATTTAAAATTAATCAAATTCAGCCAGTTGTTTCTAAAATATTATACGGATTTTCGATTTTGGACTCTAGATTTGTTTTATTTTAAGTCTCAGATCATTATTTTTGGAGAATGAGTTAGTAAAACACTAAAAGCAGACATTTTTTTTTCGAGTAGCTTATTCTTTGTTAAAAATTTTATCCTTTATATTTCGTTACCTTCGTATATTTTTATCTGAATTATTTGAAGATTTGTTTTGTAGTTACTGTAAATAATTAATACTTCATTTCTTTACTCGCATATAATATCCATTAAGAAACTATTTATATACTAGTGATTTTCATTAATTTACTTAAAACATTTTTGTAAGATTATTTCTGATTGATTTTTAAATGTATTTTTGGCATTGTGTGTTAACTATCTTTGGATTAAACATTCTTTAAAATCCTAATAATATCACAATCACATTTAAAAAAAAAAATGCATGACATTTTACATGATTTTAACTATAAGTCAGTAAAAATTTGTGGTTGATAAATCAGAAAGTATATTAATTATATACATTTAGAATTGTACTTAAGTTACGTGGTAAAAAATACTGATTCTATATATTACGTTTACATGTAAGAAAAGAATTAAAAAATTTCTGATAAGTTTTGGAAGGTTTAACACTGAAATATAAGAATATCACAAAAAATAATTAGAGATATGGAATACATTAGTACTTTTTATATAATTTTGAACTATACAAAAATAAAAAGTTCTGAAATCAAATATCTGATAAGTCGTTTCCAATATTTTATTGACGGCGAGAGGAATTGAATAAAAATAATCATTCTTTACAGTTTCAATTTAACGTTATCTAAATTAACTTCAGACAAACTTAGAGTATTATTTTATATTGAAATTCAACTATCATTGTTGATAGAGGTTAGTTGAAACTCACTCACAAAAATATTCAATAGGAAAGCTAGCTTTAAGTTAACTAAAATCTAAGTCATTCAGTTGTCGCAATTTTATTTTCTAAACATACCAGGGGTATCGTAAAGTTTTAATTATTACTGAGATATAACCGATTTATCTGATAAAATTTGATCCATATGTTAATTGATTCTTATATATACAATATTGCAAATTATAGCAATTAAGGTTGATTTTTTTAGTATCGAGAAGGCGTAGATTGAAGAAACTCGCAGATTGGAGAACTAATCAACCGAGCTCTTCAATATGAGGGTGTTAAGATCAAGAAATGCTGGGGAAAATGTATTACTCTGGAGGGTGACATGTAGCGAAGTCTTAAGAATAATGAATAAAAATTTTCCACCTTGATTATTTTTAGCAATAAATAAAACTTTATGATAGCTCTGGATAATAATTAAAATTTTATGATTCCGCAGGTTATTTCGTTCTACGGCTTCCTGAAATCAAACAAATTAACATTAATGGTTGCAATTTACAACATTAAATACATAAGGATCAATCAGTATGCAGAATAAATTTTATCCAGATATCTCGTTTATTTCTTAGTTACAATTAAAATTTTTCGATACCGCTCATATTTGTAAATGAATTATAATGTATCATTTCTGACCGAGATTGAAAGCTTAAGAAATAACAAAAAAAAAAAAAAAAAATTGGGCTAAACCTTTTTCTTTACAATATGGCTTGGAAAAAACGATGTTTTATTGAGCGAAACTTATCTGACAGACTTGGTGCTGAAAATTAGCATTTTATAACCAAAAAAGGAGCAGATTTTTGATCTTAAATGATTTGAAATACTTTGAAACGAAACAAAAATCTAGTATTTATACAAATTTTGAATTAAAAAAAAAAAAGATTTACTCACACTTGCATTTAAGTGCCATCAATTCTGTACTTTAGGGAGAGCAATTCATCAAAAAGCTTACACTAAAAATGCCCATACAATAAAAATTTTACAAATAAATCATAAGGTTATCATTAAGAATTCATAAGGAAACAAAGAATTCAAAAGGTTAAAGAATTCATAAGGCATACATTCAGAAATAATGGAAGTAAAACTTTCAATGCACGTAAAATAAAAAAATAAATAAAAAGTCACCAGAACACGTCTATAGATAGAATTGGTACTTTGTGAGAGTTAAGAAAATCTATATAGGCTTAGGTGATGGAAATTGTCATACTTTAAGGTAATTTTATATCATCATAATATTTAGGTGTTTTAAATCTTATATTTGTAGAGTTTCTCAATTGTTTTTATTCCCACAGTTTTTGAGCATAAGGTATGCATTTTTTATATGTTTTTACGGTTTATTTTGTGCACATATGGAATGAAATACTAT
Organism: Nephila pilipes; assembly: GCA_019974015.1. Taxonomy (NCBI): domain Eukaryota; kingdom Metazoa; phylum Arthropoda; class Arachnida; order Araneae; family Nephilidae; genus Nephila; species Nephila pilipes. Next base: position 1,456,965 of record BMAW01047527.1, read on the forward strand.
CATCAATCCAAAAAAAAAATCATAAAAATCTTTTTTTAAAGTGTAATCTTAAACATTTTTAATTTTTAAAGCTAATTTTTAAATTTTTTTTACCATTGTATGTAGCTCTGACAATTTTCGCATTTGCTATCGAAATAAAAAACAAAAAACTCAATTTCTGTTTTTGTTATATTATTTTATTATTTTTGCTATTCGTGAGAAATTATGTTTTTGAGTTTTTGCTATCATTTTACATTCAATCAACTTCAAAAAAAAATATTTTTTTTGAAGCTTACGTTAGTTAATTCATATTTTGATTGAATTCAGATACTGATTTTTTTTGTGTGTGTGTGTGTCTATCGTAAATTAAGCGGTTTCATCGCGCATAAAAAATATTTCAGCTTTCAAGTTTGTTACAATATGCAATGGAATTCAAATTTTTTTTTTACATAAAACTGTATTTTAGTTTGCTTTTAAAATAAATTTATGAATTAAAACAATTTTTTAAATAGTATTTATTCAACCAACTAGAAAAAAATAGTCGAATTATTTTCAGAAAAGCAAATAATCTGTCATGAAAAACTTCTGAATTTTTAGATCAAAATTCAGTTCGCATGCTGAAATTCGACATTTGTCAAAGAAATTTCATTTGAATTCTTTCTGAAATCTAATAAATCTATTTATAATAATAAAGCTCTCATTAAGTTGTCCTAAAAATTGCAATTACATAGTTCATTTTATTATATAGATGAAGAATATGGATACTTAGACGTTTACTAATTCATGTAGTTATGAATGTAACTGAAATTCGTAAGCATACAGTTATTGGTTAACATGTTTGATTCACTTTGCCAATTTGTCCCTTACGCAAGATTTTTTTATCAATGGCCAGTGATATTTTTAAAATATGTCAGTACATTCAATGTGTACTACAAACCATATCTATTGCATGAGAATAAGCAAGAGTTCTTTTCCGAGTCGGTCACGGTCAGTATAACGAATACACGACACCTTATTTCTGTGCTTCACTCTATAATGCCGAATAAAAAATTACTGAAATTATTCCAGGGATCCATTGCTTTAGGAATAAATTTTTCGCATCAGTAGATTCCCAGAAACAAAAGAAATGCACTCGAAATAAAATCCGCTATGACATCCATCAAGCGGCAGAAACAACAAACAAATAACAACAACGAAAAAGAAGTTTGGAAGTCAATAAATTTTGTCTCGCTCGACAAGGCAGTGAGTGAGTGACCTGTTGACCCGGCAACTGCCAGAAAGCGACACACGGGAGAGCAATGATCGTTTCCTGGTGTGGCGGAATGTGGCAAACCTAACCATCATCAAGGCACATCCCTCCCTACTCAATCGTTCTTTCCACCTGTGGAATGCAGTCCCGGCAACAATAGAAAGTGGGACATTTGAAATCCACTGAGGTCACGTATTGCGCGTGATCCACCAAGAAAGTGAACATCGCGCACTCGCTTTGATAGATTTCGAAGAAAGTAAATAGCCTTTTTATTTTTTTACTGTCAAATACAACCGAGAAGATATTTTTATCGATGGGCGTTCGATCGTCGACCTTCGCTTCTATCCTCAATTTGAGAGGTTTATTACACCACCATGTTTTGTTCGCTCATGTCTTTTCCCCAGATCTTTGGAGAGATAATAGTTTTATTTTAGAGACTTCAGGTGGATGGCCGGAGGAACGAAATCTAATTTCGAGAATTTTACCGCTGAATTGTTCGAAATTTGCGTAATTGAGAAAGAGAAAAACACGGCGCCGGTATTGCCACCAGTTTTGCGTCGGTTTTCCTTGATTGAGAAATCAGGAATATATTGATTGTAATTCGAAAGGAAATTCCATCAGGAAATTATTTGATACCCACGATTAGTAATTTTATTGTGTCAATATTTTATTTTACAGTTTTTCGGGGTAGAGATAATAATATGTAAATTAAGTTGAAAAAAGTTCGAACTAATATTTATCTTTAATTTAATTTTTTTAAAAAAAACAGTCTTAAGAGGGAAAACAAGACACTCGAAACTTTTCTCAACTTATTCCTTTTGTATTAGCATCTTTCATTATTTAGTTGGAAAAATTTCGCTCAAATCAAATGCTGATTTTATTAGCACATACATCTTCTTTTTCCTGTGAAATACTTAATAGCATAAGTCAACGTTTAATTGACTTTTTAAAAGAATCTTTGAATTCCAAAATAATTGTTAGGTTATTTATAAATTTTAGCTTTATAAAAGCACAACGAAAAAAAAAAAAGACGAAATTTATAATTAATTTTCTTATTTTGCTGGATCAACTTAATTTACAAGTTAAAAAAAAAACATGTTCATTTTTTTTCTCTCCAAGAAATTATATAATTTACTTGAAATTTAGAATCTAAAAAAACATGAGAAAACATTTTTTTTAAAATCTTACTTAATATTCCTTTTAAAAAATTTAGGCAAGTTTAGAAATCATTCATTTGTTAAAGCTTAATACAATTCATAAAAATTAAAAGTTGAAATCTTTTAGTGAAAAGTCATTATTAAAGTATAAATAAAATTACCAAGTTTGTGGGGGGGACTGTAGCGATATTCAAAGTTGAGAATTCACATTTCTGAAAGCAATAAATGAATTTTTGTTATTGATACCTTCCCTCCCGTGCGCTTTATTACAATTCGCATAAGAAATCACTCATTGCTTTTACTTTAATTAATTTATTCTAACTTACGTTGTGTATAAATAACTTGTTTTAAAAGCAATAGCTTAAAATAAATATAGTATTTTTAACAATTATTACATACTAAAATAAATATAGTGACATCAACCATTATTACATACCTCTTTATTTTGATATGAACACACACACATGGGTCTAAATACAAACCTGCATATAACATAAAAATAAATTTTAATTGATTATAATACATATATAATATATAAAATTAAAATAAATAATAGACATTGCACCAAAAATAAATTTTTTATGATATTTAAAAATTTTATATTTGTATATACATTGAAATAGACTTTTATATAATTATTTTCATTATATAAAAGTAATAATTATAATGATAAAAGTTATTGATAAACGTTTTTGGTGTGATTTGTTGATAAAAAGGGGTTTTTTTTGTTCAATTAGAGAGTTACTGTAAGTTTAAATTCGTTAGGATCTCTGCACTTAACGATTAATAATGACGTTGATGACATATAAATATCAGAATTCGTATAAGTCAGAATGAGAAACATGCTTGGATAGGATCTAGATTTCGATATTTTAGTTTAATTTTTTTAAAAATTTATCAGATTTAACTCTTGAACAATCACAACTGCGGTTATATAATTACAAATAATTAGCAAATTATATTCGCAGTTTCATTTTGTCCATTCATTTCATAATATTTGAAATACACTTGAAAATTATTGAGAGATGTCAAAATTTTAAATTTTCTAAGTGGTTTTTTTTGTTTAAGGTTTAAACATAGTATTTATAACTTGTATGAAATTATGAACTCAGAAGTGAAGAGGAGAAAATCATTTAAAATCATATTTACGTGACTAGGTTTTATCTAGTGCAATCTTGTAGAAGTCGTCCTTCTCCTTCCTCTTGTTTGTTTATTTGTTTCCAGGATCAAATGAATCGGGGAATTTTTAGTTATTTTTTTCTTAGCACACAATCAAAGCATTATAGAGTTACTGTATTTGAAAACGATAAATATTTCTGAAAATTTTATTTACAGAACAAAATATAAAATATTACAGAAGTCGAAAATGACCTAAAAATGAATTCTACTCGACGCTGCTGTTAACTACATTTATTTTTTCTTCCTATACAAAATTTCAGAATATCATGATGTCCTTTAAGGTATCCGTACATCCTTGAAACGTGATTTTTGTCAATATTTTCGATTTTCTAATTTTAATATCAGTTTAAAATTCAAATTTTGCTCTTTCTAATAGTGTTTGAATTTTGCTTATACTTTTTTAGAACTTAAGTTACAGGGATTTGAATTTTGCTCGGTAGCTAATTTTTAATTGCATTTAAAAGTTTTTGATTTTTCTCAAAATGAGTTTTCTCGACATATTTACATATGGCAACGTAGATATCAGAAAAAGTTATGAATCAAATTAATTTAAATTTTGCAAGTATCTTCCTTATATAGTTTTTAAGAAGCCCTACTATTTTCATGATTGTAAAATTGATATGTTTTTAGTAACAAAGGTGTAAATCATGTATTGTTATAACTTTTTTTGATTTTTCATTGTTATTTGACTCGAAACACAATAAAAATTGTAATAATGTGTTTTTCATCATGAAAGTAGTACCAGTCCCAAAAAATGTTATGATGAATAAGATAAAATTTACAGAATAATGATATTTTTGTTTACTTGTGAGTTATGAGCGTTATTCTGATAATCAATTTATGTACTATTTTCATCATGTTTTCCACTCCAATTTTTTTTTTTTAATTAAAAGCAGATTATTAAATGTGTTTTTCATAGTTTTAGTTTATATTTTATCACTAAGAAATATTTTGATAACAAATATCAATGTATTTCACCGACGGTGTACGGACACATTAAATATTTTTCTTTAAAAAAATGAAGAGAGAAGGAGATCCGAATTCTCTCAATATGCTCTTCCTGATTATATCACAGTCCTCAGATGTCCTTCATTTCTATTAAAAAGTGAAAATATTTACTTATATACGTATATGAGTATCTTCAAAATTACATTTCATTGTTAGATTTGACGAAACATTATGCATAAAATTAAATTCCAGAGAATTTTACTGAGTAAATGTACACGTGAATTCATTGGTTATGCAAATATATTTTTGTCATTTTTCCAGTTTATAAACATTTTGTTTTGGCATAAAATCATCGATAACCATTCGGGCATCGCCCATCTCACACCCAAATGAGACGGCATTGATAATCATGTATTTAGAATGAATTATTGTCATTTAAGATTTCTTTAAAGAGTATAATTTCATGAGGTAAAGTATATATTAAACGTCTTTCTACGAATTAGGAAAGCGGTATAATTCTGCGGTCTTGGAATAAAATTAAAAAAAAAATCGTTGCATATAATGATAGTAATACTTGCATAGGATATTGCAGTCCTCGATTCATTTTTATAGCTTTTCCGTGCCCTATCAAATAACAAAATGGAGCTACTCTTTTCGTCGCCATTGCTCATACATTTGCATGAGTAAAATCGGTGTTTCTAAAATTGGAACAGGTAAACTGAGCAGCGTGAGTTCTCTGTGACCTCTTTTAAATAAATACAGAGGGGAAAAAATCGTCGTGATGATTTGTATAATCTATAAACATGTTTTTCAAAACTATAAAAAAAAGTACAGCTTATTTTATTTTTAGAGCGGAAGTCTTTTTTTTTTTCTTTCCCATCTTAAGTATGATGATTGAAATTCGATAATCTATTTTTCAGAAAAACTTAAGTGCCACTTATACAAAATCAACACTGGGTAAAATCTCATTCTTCTCCAAAATAAATTCTAGATAACTAATTAAATAACGATAACCTGAAAATATACTCTAAGTCGTGAGTTTTATCGCAAACTTTGGAATAAAAAATGCTACAATGAATGAATTCATTCATAGCATAGGAATCGGATTCTATCAACGTAGTCTCAAAGCGTTATTTTCCAAAAGCGAATTCGTTGATTCAGTGATTGCTTATTAATGTCGTACTTTGTAGCAACTCGACAGCTATTGGCAACGGACTTTGTAATTTTGAACCTCGGTCAAGTGACGAAGGTGATGACACCTGAGCTGGCAACTCCATCTCCGATTTATCTCGCCAGAGGGAGGATAAAAGATTTCTATAATTTACGTGTTAAAAACTTTTCTTATACTTTTCAATCATAATTTTATTTCATTATTATAGCTTTCAGTAGAAGTTTCTCGTAAATTAAAAAAAAAAATCAGGTCACAAAAAATTTGCTTCGTACCGAGAACTAAAGAAATGTTTAGTTTGGTAAATAAATATGAAATTTTTTTGGTTAATCATTCATTTCAGAGCAGAAAACTAAAAAATAGTTATCATATATGATAATGATTATCTGTAATTTCAATACATATCTAAATTTATTTGATTAATTTAGGCTTTTTATTTCGTTTTTTAATCATATTAAATTATGTAAAGACAAATTAATGTCCAAATAGCTTAAATCTATTGCGAAATAATTATATATCAGTCAAATTCCGGGAAGGATACCTGAGCTGGTACCACCCTCTCCAAACTTCCACGCCAACAGGAGGAACTGGAACCTCGATAAGTTTAAGATACATGAGTCCCAATCCTCGACGAACTTTTCGTGGCATCTGAGAGAGATAGTGATGATGTGTTTCACATCAGATTGGATCTTAATGGCATCCACTCGATGGAAATAACGTCAACCGCGTGTTCGCGACCATGGCTATTTGGAACCGCGGGCACCTATTCCTAACTCATACATCATATTATTGTAGGAGTTTGAAGTTAATTTTTATTTACCCCAAAAAATGCGCTGTCTTCTAGCCTTAAACATCCTGATTAGGTGGTCGTTCGTTTGATTTTATTGGCGCAAAGGTTATATTTAACCAAGCTGCATCAAACATTTGTTAATTTATCAGTAACCAAGTTTATCACGCAAACAATTATTAAATGTGTATCTATAACTTAGATGTAAGGTGAAGAAAGAAAGAAGAAAAAAGTTCGAAAACAGGAAGAAATCTTTAGAGGCTCAGGGGCGAGTTGTATTTGTTTATCAAAAACTCTGTAAGCTCATAAGAGATACGAAATGTAATTCGGGTATACCTCTGGATCAAAATACTTACCTTAAAGGAAAGTAAGTATCTGAAAGACTAAATATTGGATTATATTTCTTTTCAAATTTGAATAGATGAATGCTGGCATATCTTACTATTTAAGAAAAGAGTAAAGTGTTCTTTTGTTGTTGTTGGGAGACGTGATTTATTTCATCGGATTTAAAATGTTGAAGTTCAGTAAAAACACGGAACGTGCTATTATCGATACTAGCCTGATAAAATATGTTACGAATTGCTTCGTTACATATTTTATCGTTACTCTTGCAAATAAAAAAAAGTTTTTTTTAAAACAAAATTTTTCCTAAAGCTTTTTATGAATTGAAATAAAATCCAACAAAAATGGAACATTTTTGAAGTATTATTCAATTTATGTTTTATATATATATTTTTTACAAACTGGAATCCAAAAAATCGCTGAAAATAGGGCTAATTTATGCAGATTTTTAAAATAATTGAAAAGCCAAAGTTAAACCTTTTGGTTTCAAATAGTTTCCTCCGATTTTCGCTTCTTTCTTCTTATGATTAAATGAGAAAACCCATAAAGTGTTTTGATATTGCCTTGAATTGCCATTCTTTCAATTTTTAATATTATACTTTGCATTCGGAAAAGTTTCACATGGCATTAAACTGTGTATAGATCAAACATATTCCATGTCGAATCCTTCTATCAAAATCATGATTTATTTTATATAATATATTCTGAGTATTTCCATCTCTCACTCTCTTACCCTTTATGGAGATATTTGATGTGTGTTGCTTCTAATAAACGTGCATGTTTTTCTCCACATACCAGAATAAGGAATCTGCTCCCTAAAAGTCCGCACTTTTTGACTGAATCAATAATTTACAAACAGTATATTTATTCCCATATATTTTAGTTTATATTCAATTTCCCAATAAAATTGTATAACCTTATTAGCTGCAACAAAACTTTATAAAGTCTAAATATCCGTTTTAAATTTATCTAACAGAAAGGTGTATTCACTTTTTGGTTCACAGTTACGAATTACATGATCAGTAACGTTCATGTAAGAGTCTTAGATTCGATTACCAACTTCAATAAAAACTTTAGAGAGAAATAACGGAGCTGTTGCACATGAAAACCTCTATGTTATCCTATGAAGTTGTGTAGTAGTTAAGAGTAGGAAGAATACTAGCTTGTGGGCGCCATTTTATTTACCTGATACGGTTTTAAATTACGTAATCTGACTCCAATATCCCTCGCATTATTACTGACCAAGGCCAAGATTATATCATACCTTTGGTTATGGTACGTTTACAATTCTCTTATTAGTTTCTCTACTGTGTGTGTGTGTGTGTGTAATGTAAAGAGTGTCGTCTAAAAGTGATTAGATGCAAAGAATTCAAAATCAACACATTTGTAGTAATAAGAAAGGAAAAAGATATTACATTTACATTTTTAGAAATAAAACCTGATTAATATTTCGTGAACCCAACCTTACTATGATATGAATAAAATGATACAGTTTTTGAGTTTACAATTTATTTCATGTGGCCATGAAATGCTTCCAAGCTCTTCCATAAACTTTCGCATTTCAAACCTAAACATTATATAGTGGTAGATAGTATAAAAAAATATCTATTTGTTTATCCTACTTCTCTTGAATTCATAAGCGTTACGTTAATGCTGCTGTGGATTTTCAACTATCCATCCGAAATCTAGTCTATTATATTTTTTTGGAATTGAATAAAATGAATCCGAAAAAACAAAACAAAAACAAGAAAACCTTCTATTTGTTCACTTTTTCATTTCATTTTTTAAAGTGTTTTTGAATCTACTTTAGGTTTTAATCGTCTTGGGTTTTCAGATTCCTAAAAAAATATTTGAGAATGGTTTTTTGGAATCGGAGAGAAAAGGCTATTTTTTTTTTTTTTTACAAAAATCATCAATATTTTTCACTGTTTCCGATGCCTCTTAAAGAATTCAAATGAATTTAATAGTCTTGATCTATGCTTTATTAACATCGTATTTTGAAGAAAACGAGAGCTATTTACGAATGACCTTGTAATTTTGAGTTTCGGTCAATTGACGAGAGCTACTCTTTAGCTGGTCACTCACTCTCCAAACATCCATACCAACCCAGAGTGAGGACATTGAGTTCCGACAGATTAAACTTGCATCACCTTACAACAATGGGGTGATGCAAGTTGCTTCAGGTCTCTAACCCACGACTCTTCAGAGATCGACGTCGGTCGTGAGCTCGTGACCGTGAACCATTCCGCTACCGCGGCCGCTTCAATAATCTAGATTTGAGAAAGTAATTAGGAATTCCATAGGATTAATATTACATTCATGGATTCAAATGGCTGACAAACGGAGGCCAAAAGTCAATGAAGAAGTGTTAGAAAATGAAATAATGACCCGTATTTCCTAAAACGATTACTGTTAATTTTTTGGAATATTTATAAATTTAAGTTAAAATTAATGTTCCTTATTTATTTCTTTTTTATGCTGCCTGTTCAAATATTTAGAGAAATCCCCCTCCCCCCATTTTTTGCAATTTATATGATTGTAAAATAAGTTTTAAATATTAATTTTTTGTCAAAAGCCATTTCCCGCTCTCTCTTTTAAATTGCTACAAAATTTTAAATGGAAAGGAGAGTTATGTGGCCGTTACTATCTCCTAGACTTCTAATCTCGCTAAAATAACTTGCTTATCTGTTCTTTTCATTTTTTAAGTACCATTCAGGGAGTGGGGAAAGGGGAATAATATCACCAAAAGATAAGAACAACTCTCGACACAAACGTCTGAAACCGATAGTGTTACAAACATTGATGACTAAATTCCATATTAAAGTAAAAGTTTCGTAGTTATTGTTTTGACTAAAGAAAGGGAATTATCAATAAACTCTAAATTAATCGACTATGAAACTGCCATGCACTAGCAGCTGACTGATATATACAAAAATTAATTTACGAGATCTGGGTATACCTTATAAATTATACTAATCTAGAAACTAAACTTTGCATCTTTTAAAAAAACCCAAAATAACATTCATAGTCTTATTAATCAAATTAAATATATAATATTTACTTATGAGTTGTTTGATGGATTTTCATAGATTTCAAAAAGTGAAGTTTTTAAGCAAATGGGCAATTAAGCTCATAATGCTCAGCATCCCCAACAGAACAACATAATTGGGCTTAATTTTTATTTTAAATTAATATAGGTATCAGAAATGGTCCATGGTACTGTTAGTTAAAAAATTAGTAACTAATGGAGAATTGAGGTATAGTTTGAAGTTAGCGATATACATGTAAAATATACTCTCTCTCTATATATATACACACTTTTTAAGTTTTAAAACGTATCACTAATCTACTTTTTTTTAAAACTTTTACTGATAAACTTCATCTACCACTTTCGATTTATAATAGACAATCACTTTTTACTTAATAATAAGCTTTTAATTAATAACAACAGTTCCTTTCCTTCTTTTAAGTCCTGTCGTATTACCTTGGTGATCTACGCAATTTATTGTTAATATAATTAGTCACCCAGCAAATTTCTTAACTTAGCTGTTGTCTATATTCTGGAGACAAAGATTAGAGAACTGGTTGTAAAATTGCAACAATATTTATTAAGTAATATCTTTATCGCATTACTGTGTAATCTCTACTCTCTCGCTTACACAGTGATATGAAGACCCTTTGCTCTGAGTCTCTTCTGCTCTGCTCGGAGTCTGGTTCTGGTTTGAGAGCGCTGTGTAAGAGACATCTTACACTCACCCCTTTACAAGACGCCCTCTAAAGGCGGGCTTTAAACACTGGAGATAACTCATATAAGCTAGAATTAGAAATTGTCCAATATCTCTTCCAATCCTTAAGTAATTTTCCCTCTTAAATTTCAATTACGGAGAAGAGGACGTGAGTAGGTGCACTCACTTCTTCATCGTAAGAAGCAGTCATTTTCACAAAGTGGGCTGCATCCTCATTATTTTTGATGTTGCTATGGATTTTAATCGAGAACGTATTAAGTTTCCCTACATTTAAATTAATTGATTGATTATTCATTAACGTCTCACTTAAAAGAAACACGAGAGCTATTTGCGACGGACTTCGTAATTTTGATCCTCTGTCAAGTGATGAGGGCGACACGTAAGTTGGCCATTTCCTCTCCAAACTTCCACTCTACTCCAACAGTAGGACTAGAACCTTGACAGATTTAATGTGAATCAGCTCCTCTTCACGGCGGGTCTTTAGTGGTAACGGGTTTCTTATCCTCAACTGGGCGGAAACAACGCCGGCCACGAGTTCGTGACTATGACCACTAGGCTACTGACCTCTGTATTGAGAAAGTTTAATTTAATATTATTGAAGTAAAGTTGAATTATTAGTGATGTTATGTAGAGAGAGAAGAGAAAAAGAATGGATGACAGGGACTGTCAATAAAATTGTAAATTCTTTTATTGTAGTTCACTGTACAACAGATGGAGAAACTGTTAATAAAAAACTCCGTTTGTAGAAGATAGTAATTTAATTTTTGAGCTTGAAAACATTAATAATTTTTTTATTGCCCCCCCCCCCCCCCAAAAAAAAAAAGATATACGCAGTATATCCAGATTCGATTCGATCCATCTGTATACACACCTCTCACTCTTATAGACCCTCAAAAAATTTCTGTTGAATGGATTAAACAAACATTATAATCAGTGATAGAAGTGACTGTTTAGTTTGAGAAAGAGGGGATTCTAAAGCTGCTACTAGATATTTATGCTTAGTTTCGTTTAATTGTAAGTTTAACGTTTTACAGTTGCACATGTATTCCCGTCTCAAAGGTCAGCTAAATATTCATACTCATCTGAATACTTATTTCAACACTCTCGAATTTTTGAGAACAAATCAAGTGGGCAACACACACACACACACACACACACACACACACACACA
>BMAW01047529.1:15667-27503 GCA_019974015.1 Nephila pilipes
TATATATATATATATATATATATATATATATATATATATATATAATACACTTGTTAAATACTTTTAAATTTTTTAAATTCTACCTCTGTTTTTAAGAGCACATCAGCATAACATTTAACAAATTAGTACTAAATTAAAAATGAGAAATAGATATCACCTACTGGAAATTATTAAAATAAAATATGTGGTATAGAACATTATATATATAATGTAAGTATTAAAAAGAAAAAATATCAAATGACAAAAATTAATTCTTACAAGAATTTTAAAAATTACTCCCAACAAAATTGAATTTTTTCCCCAAATGCACAGACAGAAATGCTATTTGATCAAATTTAAATATTTTTTATTCTATTATTCCCCAAACCCACATATTACTAAATGAAACATTAGCGTTGGTAACTGTATCATAGTTTTAAGAAAAAGTTCAAGGTTATAGCTTTCTTTCTAAGCTAAGGAACGCCCCTTCAGGAGCGAGAGAACAATATTTATCTAAGAGTTCGTATAAAATTCTAGAGTGCTTTGACATAACATAATAACATTTGTACAACTTATTAAAAATAGACACAAGTGAATAGAAAGATCATACCTGGCACAAAAAATAGAAATCAAAAACAAACAGGATGAAAATCACATTCACAGAGTTAAACAAAATACATCTAAATGTAGAATGACATAACACAATACACATAAGCTAAACTGAAAGTCACTACTTTGAAAATAGATCTTGAACGAAAAAGATCTACGGCAAAAAGCCAACTTGGAATTTCAGCTGTCAAATAAGATTAAAAACACACTTGATGGCATGATTCCAGAATAAACTCAATGCATAGTTTCAGAAACTCATAATATTATTTTCTGGTTATAATCTGTATCATAAAATTGTTTGGTGGACAATATGAAGGGCTTTATGACAGTCACGATTACAAATTAATTGGATTTTTTTTTTCAATTTGATTATAATGATATAATGATATCGTTCGAAATGATAGAAGATAAACATAGAGATTGTTGATTAACAGTTTTTATTGTCCATGAAAGACTCAAGGGGAATTGTCTGCTTCACGGTCACGTCAGATTAAGGTTTGTTTTATATCTATGACATCTATAAAAAAAATGAGATTTACTATCCAGTAACTAAAAAATTAGAAAGTTTTCTGTAAATACAGCAATCTTTAATATAATCTGATTTCGGCTTTAAAAAAAAAAGCACAAATAAATACGCACTCTTTTAAGTTCATTCCAACTCTCTCAAATTCCCCACGCCTGGAGCACTTCATTTACCCCCTAACATTCAAGGACGCAAGTTCATTCACCTTTCATCCCCTCTAGATATTTCGCCTTCCAGAACACAGTTTTGTTTTACGATGTCAACAAAGCACAGAAGCTGATAAGAGTTAAAGAGGAACACTGCTATGAAAGTCTGGCTTGTTTGTGAAACATATAATTAGTAAAATAAATTTATTTAGAAAAAGTATAAAATTCGTATTGAAAGTGAAAAACACAATATAGGTGCTTGAACATCCTTGAATAATTTAAAATCCAAGCTTGGTGAAAAATATCAAAATGCTTGTTACTTATGAAAATTATTCACAATTTAAAAGTTACTCATTTATTATTAGTCAACTGAATGAGTATTTGTGCTGCTAATGTTTCAAAAAGTATTCGGTTAAAAAAATCTAACTAGGGGAGGGCACGAAAATTCAATAGGAAATGGGACATTTTCATATTCTTAAAAAGCATCCACTTATGAAAGTATATATAATAAAGCGCACTAGCCAATCAATTCTGAGGTTTGGTTTGGTTTTATTAACGTCGCATTAGAAGCAACTCGAGGGCTATTGGCGACGGACCTCGTAATTCTGAACCTCGGTCAAGTGACGAGGACGACATCTGAACTGGCGCCCCCTCTCCTAGCTTCCACACCGTGCCAGCGGGAGGACTTTGGGCCCCGCTAGATTTGATTATTGCATCAGCCCTGGCTACACAGACGGTCTTTAGTGGCCAAGGCTCGAACCCGCGACTCAGCGAATACCGCCGGCCACGAGGCTGAAACTATGACCACTAGGCTACCGCGGCCGCAATCAATTCTGAGAAAATCGAATTTAAAATTTCCATCGTAGCTGATATATTATTTAATTTTCAAATCCGAGCAGAAGCGTAGCGCCCAAATTTTCATGGGGTGGAGGGGGGCTCTTTTCCTTCAACTCATATTTCAAATTTCATTGTTTACTTTCAAAATAAAAAGAATGTTTATGTGGAGAACGGGATTTTGAATGTTAATTTTTTTTCTGAACGAATAATATTTTTTTAAAAAAAGGCTTCGGTTTTAAAATTTCAATATATAGCAATATTTACGGGATGGTGGGATATTACTACTACCATTTCCTCCCCCATTTTCTACGCCACTGAATCCGAATAACCATGGTACAGCCAAGTCGGTAGCCTCTCGGCATTCCGCGCCTCTCGCCAAAGAAAAGTCGACAATTTTTTTTAATTTAATTAATTAACGTCGCACTAGAAGCAACACGAGGGCTATTGGCGACGGACCTCGTAATTTTGAACCACGGTCAAGTGACGAGGACGACACCTGAGCTGGCACCCCCTCTCCTAACATCCACACCACGCCAACGGGAGGACTTTGGGCCCCGAACAGATTTAACGTGCATCAGCCCCGGCTACACGGCGGGTCTTTGGCGGCCTAGGATCGAACTCGCGACTGAACGAAAACCGCCAGCCGCTATCCACGACCTTGACCACTAGGCTACCGCGGCCCCCAGAAAAGTCGACAATTATAAACCTGTAGCCGAACATTTCAAGAAAAAGGGCTTCTCCAAGGTCTCCACTGAAGCAATTATTGTTGGAATCTTAGGATCCATCGAACTCCTGTCTTGTTGTTCGAAGTCGTACTTGTCTCTGCTCCGGAAGTTGTGTGTCTCCGACACCCTCAGATGGAGTAGGGACATTTACATTCAGCACTTGACGGGGAAAAAACAATATAACGTGGGTCCCACGTCCCCACAGACAATTTCATACTAGAAAGGATTGTGGACTAAACTGATAAATTGCAATATCGAATTCCGACTGTGCATGTTTTTTTACTTGCAATGTTATACATTTATTTTGTTTTAATTAACTGGAAACTTGTATGTTACATTTTATTCATTTACCGTATATTTTATTTGTACTGTATTATGTTACTCTGTATTATATAATAAACTCAATCATTGTTATGCATCCTTAAAAAAACTATTTTTTATTTATTTATACGAAGAAAGGTACAGCAGATTCGAGATTTAGGAATTTTTAAATATGCGATTTTGGATTTTTATATGCAGGTATTCATTTTTAAGCATACTAAATTCTCTATTGTTTCTGTTGAGAGGATGGAACTTCATTTAAAAGGTCATTAGCGTCATCACTGGCAGATAGAAGATCAAATCAAAAATAGGCAGACTTCCAATAGTGATAGATACCGTTTTCTAGGGTAGGTTTTTAACAGTATCAGAGTGTTCTAGTAACGTTGAGTATCATATCGCTTCTAATATCTGTGGCAGCGATAGTCGGCTGGTCACAGTCAAGAGATCGCAGCCGGCATTCCTCAATTAAAATCAGGAGGTTATTAGTCCATCATGATTTCGAGTTTGATAGATAGCTTATTTACACGTAAATAATTATCGTGCATTCCCCCCTTCGACTAACCATTTGGGCTGAGTAAAGATCTATGCAGAGGAGTTGAGGAATAACTCAACTCCACGCTAGTGGGAGAAGAATTGAGAATGGCGGAGGCCCGCCATGTTAGCTGGCGAGTTTTTTTTTAGTTTAGTTTTTTATTAACGTCGCACTAGAAGCAACCCGAGGGCTATTGGTGACGGACCTCGTAATTTTGAACAACGGTCAAGTGACGAGGACGACATCTGAGCTGGCACCCCCCTCTCCTAACATCCACACCACGCCAACGGGAGGACTTTGGGCAACGAACAGATTTAACGTGCATCAGCCCCGGCTACACGGCGGGTCTTTGGCGGTCAAGGATCGAACCCGCGACTGAACGAAAACCGCCAGCTGCGAGTCCACGACCTTGACCACTAGGCTACCGCGGCCCCATGTTAGCTGGCGAAAAGACCATTGTATGATAGTTTTGTTAGACGTTTGTTATTATTGGATGTATCTGTATATGTGCTGCATTCATACATAATTAAAGTTTGGAAGGAGAAAGAAAATATAAAAGGACAGGTTATTTATTTCATGGGTACTCTCACCGCCTTTCAACCACTCTATCAAGGATTGGACTTCGCTTTACTAGTTGATTTATGAATGTCATTTGAGTTGAGAAACCTCGTATTGAGAATAAACACTGACTTGTGTAAACTAGCATAGCTAATATGGGTTGAAGAAGAGAGAGAGAGAGATTGGACGTATTTAAATACCGATAATGGCCGCGGTAGCCTAGTGGTCAAGGTCGTGGACTAGCGGCCGGCGGTTTTCGTTCAGTCGCGAGTTTGATCCTTGGCCGCCAAAGACCCGCCGTGTAGCCGGGGCTGATGTACGTTAAATCTGTTCGTTGCCCAAAGTCCTCCCGTTGGCGTGGTGTGGATGTTAGGAGAGGGGGGTGCCAGCTCAGGTATCTTCGTCGTCACTTGACTGTGGCTCAAAATTACGAGGTCCGTTGCCAATACTCTCGTGTTGCTTCTAGTGCGACGTTAATAAAAACTAAACTAAATTAAATACCGATAGGAGTTGGAAGATTAACGAAATTTTAATAAACACGGTACCAGAAGGTTAAATGATCGATGGAAAGCTGATATTTAACTCGGACCTAGGAAATGTAATATTAGTGATTCGGATCCACTTTTGTTATCATTGAGGTAAGTAGAATTTCAGTTAATCTTTGGTTGAGGAAGTGAGCTAATTACAATTCCGCATTCATAAAATAAACATTTATTTTCGATTATTCTTAGATAAGAATGAAAATAATTTAAATATTTGCCTGTCTAATTAATTTATTTATTGATTAATGAGTTTTGATAATCAAATCCTAAGTGCCGAAGCGGAGACGTCATAAATGTCGCACTTAAAAGATACACGGGAGCTTCTGGTGGGCCGCGGTAGCCTAGTGGTCAAGGTCGTGGACTCGCGACCAGCGGTTTTCGATCAGTCGCGGGTTCGATCCTTGGTCGGACCCGTGGGATGACCGGGGATGACAGAATAGTCCCACTGTAGCTCATGCATGTCGTAAGAGGCGACTAAAATGGGTACCAAGTGTCTAGGTGAATAGCAGGGCACTCTGCCCGTGGGAATTATATCAGGGGACCTCAGGGACTTACCTTCTTCAGGTAAGTACGGGCATCATGACCCCGAGGCACCTTAGTGATCTTTTTCTTTCCCATGGGGTTTACTGTTACGGGTGACGCACTAGCGATCCTTCTCTATTTTCGACCCTCCTTCTTGTCAACCATTTTTAACTTTTTTTTTCAACTTCACGTCTAGACCACAGTTAATTCTTGTTTGGCGCAGCATAACCATATATGGCTCTTGCGCCAATAAACTTTACATTCACTCATTCATTCATTCATTCACTCGATCCTTGGCCGCCTAAGACCCGCCGTGTAGCCGGGGCTGATGCACGTTAAATCTGTTCGGGGCCCAAAGTCCTCCCGTTGGCGTGGTGTGGATGTTAGGAGAGGGGGGTGCCAGCTCAGGTGTCGTCCTCGTCACTTGACAGAGGTTCAAAATTACGAGGTCCAATAGCCCTCGTGTTGCTTCTAGTGCGACGTTAATAAAAACTAAACTAAACTAAACACCGGAGCTTCAGGCGACGGACTTCATAATTTTGGATCGAAGTAAAGGTGACGAGAGCAAACAGGTATCCAGCATGAGGACTTTTGAGCCTCGACAGATTTAGCGTGTATTATCTAATCTACATGAAGGTTTTTAAAGGCATCAGTGCTCGAGCCTTTGGCTCGACAGATGCATGATTAGTTTGAGACTATTAAAATAGTTTTTTATTCTGTAATTATTCGATTCTGTACCAAATGCATTGCCTGAAAACGTGAGACATTCCTTTTCTGTAAAACATTTATTGCACGTGACAATAGATATCAATGAAGTATGACAATCAAATCTATTTTTTAATATTTAAATAAAATCCTTGAAATCTACTTTAATGACGCAAAGAAAGACAGATAATATGGCAAAACCATTCCTAAATGTTAGAAACTAAGAAACAAGTGTGTTACTTTTGTAACTGGTTCTATTACATGAAACTTCAAGGAATAATTATAATTTGACTCTTTATGGGAGAAAGAGAGAGAGAACGCATATAAAGCGAAAGACGAATGATTAAACTATTTTAAATATTATGAATAGTTGTCTCTTTGAGGGAAATGTTAAAAGTTTCAGGAAGAAGGAAAACTTTCTCTCTCTCTCTCTTTCTCTCTCTCTCTCTCTCTCTCTATATATATATATATATATATTGGGTTGGAGGGAAAGTTCTGTCGTATTTTAAATAGGCAGGTGATTTTTCTTGTAAATAAAAAAAACATCTGGTTAGTGAGTCATTCGGATTTTTTTTTGTTCTTTTAGCTGCTGTATAATATAAAAGGAGTCCTTTTTTACCGTTCATCACTTACTTGTGATATTTAAAGTGAAAAACATTTCAGTAGATAAAGGGCATTTACGACACTGCATTTTGTACGAATTCCAAAAAGGAAGCAACGCATCGGTTGCATGTAAAAATTTATGTGCGGTATTTAGAAAAGATATTGTAAATGTTCGTACTTGTCAAAAATGGTTTAGCAAATTTCGTTCCGGGGATCTGAGCCTCCAAGAAAGTGATCGATCTGGACGACCATCCAAGATCGATAATGATGTTTTGCGATCCATGTTGGAAAATAATCCCCATTTAATAAGTCGAGAAATTGCAGAAGAGTTTGGCATCCATCATACAACTGTTGGAGATCACATTAAATCTCTTGGGTTTGTGTTAAAGGAAATTGTTTCGGTTCCACATGAATTAACGGAAAAGAATTTGTCTGATCGTGTAAGAATGTGTTCATCACATCTGATTAGACACAATGTGGAGCCGTTTTTGGACAAGCTGGTTACTGGAGATGAAAAGTGGATTCTTTACGAGAATATTAAGAGAAAAAAATCTTACTGCAAACCAGGAATATCATCAGCAACAGTTCCAAAACCAAGTATCCATCAACGATAAGTACTGCTTTGTTTGTGGTGGGATAGGAAAGGTCCAGTGTACTACGAGTTGCTGAAACAGGGGGAAACCATTACCGCGGATCTGTACTGCAATCAGCTGGATAAATTGAATATAGCTATCAAAGAAAAAATGCCAGCATTAGTGTCCAGAAAAGGAATAGTGTTCCACCACTATAATGTTCGCCCCCATACTGCAATGGTGACACAACAAAAACTGAATGCGTTAGAATGGTAAGTCCTTAGTCACCCACCGTATTCACCTGACATTGCACCATCTGATTATTACCTGTTCAGATCTCTGCAAAAATATCTAAAGGGAAAAAAAATTCAAGTCTTTTGAAAGTGTTTCTAAGGCAGTTGCTGACTATTTTAACTCCAAGGACGAGAACTTCTGCAAAACAGGAATTTACAGGTTACCTGAAAGATGGCAACAGGTTGTAACAAACAACGGAGCATGTATAATTGATTAATATTAAACACATATTTTTATAAATGAATTCAAATATTTTCTTTAAAATACGACAGAACTTTCCCTCCAACCCAATATATATATATATATATATATATATATGAATTAAAACAGATTGATAATGATTCTTACTTTCTTTATCGTTACATAGATGATTTAATTATTTTAGGTAAAACTGAGGAATTTAAACCAAATGTTTCGTTTTACCCTAATTATCTCAAATTATTAGAAACTAATCTTAATTCTAATACAGTAGAATTTCTAGATTTTGATTTGCAAATTGTTGACAATAGACTAATTAGTAATATTTATGATAAAAGAGAGAGATTCGAATTCCATGTAATCAAAATTCCTTTTTGGAACAGTAATCTACACAGATCTATTTATAGGAATATTTTATTAGGCTTTTTATTACGTAATAACAAATTAACCACACATAAAATAGACAAGTTTAATAACATTAAAAGATTCTTCAACAACTGTTTAGATCATGATTATCCAATAAATTTCTTAAATACTTATATACATCACAAATATATTAAACATCTTTGCGAATCGTGATCCATTTTCAAATCCATCACACAACAATAGGTCCACAAAGTCGGCTTGTTAGTGGTCTAACCGTGAAGAATTTATTTATTTATTTACTTTTACACAGCTTACATTTTTACTCACTCTCTGGACCATTATACTCCTTTACCATACTACTTATTACCAACCAATTGTTTGCATCCTTTTACATTTTATTACCAATCAAACAATGATTTAAATCTTTTTTCAATTTATATGGTGATGATTTGTTATATATTTTTTTCGTTTTGAGTATGTGATATACATCTTGAAGCTTAAAGAAAATTCCGTCTTACTACTCACATATTTGAATCTTCATTTCTTTGAAATTTTGTAAGTAATTTTTATATTTTGATTTGTTGATAATTTTTAGAATTATAGATTTTATTTTTGTAGATTTTATCACTGAACTTTTTTGCATTTTTTAATCATTGAACTCTTTTGTAATTTGGATTTCCTAATTCAGCCTACCAGGGCGCAAAGGGGGGAAGGTTGGTACCATTGAACTAGTTTAACCACGCTTATTCGGTCCTCAGCTCGATATTGCTTTTTGACTAGCTGGGTTCCATATTTTCATTTATTTTTCTTTCATTTTTATATTTCTTTCTGGATTTTTGTCTTTTTAAATATTTGAAATTATTCTTTCATAAATTTTCAGTATATATATATATATTAAAAATTGGTTAAAATATGGCCTGTTTGGAAGCCTTGAATAATTTGTAAATAGTGTAATTATTTTTTTGTGTAATTGACATGTAGAGACTGTAAATAAATGTGTTTAAAAGAACCAGCTCTCACGCTTTTCCTTGTTGGATTATTATTTACCACATATATCTCTTAACTTTTATTTCTTAGAACATATTTATTTTTGTACGTTATATGATTACATTTAATGCACTAAAACTTTGCTAATGTTTTAAATATGTATTTTTACAAATTATGTACTAGATGTTAAAATATTATAGCCTCTATAAAATTGATATAAAAATAAAAATTTGAAAATATGTATGAAATTGACATATGTGTTAAAAAGTTTATTCTTTTAATGTAGATAGAGTTTAGGGCTTTTTAGTAATATTTTTTAAGAAAACTTTTTGATTTTAACTCTGTAAACACGTTTTTTTCCCTCTGAAATTCATTTTTTTTTTCGTACATAACTTCAGTTTAACAATGGTATCTCAAAAAGCTCCTCAAATAATTGCTTAAAATTTTTTAACAGCACTTAGTATTACAGCCCGCATATTTTGAATTAAGTGATAAGAGAAAAGAGTACCCTTATCTTTTTATGGTTGTTTTTCTTCTATGATTAAAAGGAAAATTTTGAAAAATTTATATTTTTAAGTCTTTGACTCCAATTCGGTGATAAATGGAAATTGTTTTCGAAGTTCGTAGTTAAACACAAACTAGTAGGCAATAACCTTCTAAGTAATATTTTTGGAATTTCTTTTTTAATTGTATGCGCTAGAAATTTTTACACAATGTATACCGTAATGTGAAAAATAACGCCTTATTTAACACTAAAAATGCCAATTTTTTTTAAAAAAGATATATGTAAAGAAAAAAAATTCTTTTCCAGGTTTATAAGTCTTAGCTACAGAATCAAACAAAACTAATTAAAATATAAATTTCTTTCAATATTTTGAAAAAAAAAAGTCTTAGCGATTAATCAACTATCTTAAATACAAATTTAGTTCAAAACTCCATGCTTCCATTGTTTTATAATGAAAATTATTAATAAGCAGAAATTAATATAAACATTTGGTCATCATTAATATTACAGCGTAAGATTTTAGGCTAAGTTTTTGTATTTTTCCCAAAAAAATGCTGAATGTTGAAAAGATTGGATCTTATTTTATAGGAAAGATCGGACTTTATAGGAAAGATCCTTTTAGATTGGATCTTATTTTACAGGAAAACAACACTCCGATACCTCAATTGGTTATTTTATAACAAATTTTAAACCGCTTCTTTGACTTTTTATTTTCACCCTTTGTACTCTGCTTAAAGTATTCACAACTTTGAGTTTAAAGCCAGAACAGACATTTCTAAGGACAATAAAGAAGAAACTACTTCTGTAGATATCCGATGTCAGAGTATTTGAAATTAATAAACAGCATTGCATGCAAGCTATTCTTGAAAGGGCTGTATTTATTGATTATAAAATTATTTTAATTTTTAAATGTATGTATTACAAATTGTACTTTAAATATTAATAAAAAATGTAATCTTTCTGAAGTTCATTAAATTAGGAATATCTCTCATAATTAAGTATACTCGTAAAATACATTACATTTTTTTTAAAAAAATGTAAAATATCTTGATTAAAACAATATACATACTAACACATATACACATATGCATATATTTTAATATATCGAAGACCGAACATTTTCTAGTCAATCCCATTAAAGAAATATTTTTCTGGTATTATAGTTTTAGCAAGTAATCATCTTGAGCATACACATTGTTTTAACTTCTTACAACTCATATTTTATTCTAAAGTTTTTGTGTTTGAATATTAAAAAAAAAGCCAGAACCCCTCCCTCCTCCCTCTATAATTAAACAATAATATGGGTGCCAAAAATTAACTTATTTTTGTGAATAATAATTTTTACAAAATAAAAAACTACCTACAAACATTATGAATAAACTCCATATTTCGGTTTCATTAATTTTCTTTCACTTTCTGAAAGAGGTTATTTTTAAAAGGCAGAGGCGCTCGAATAAAATAAAAATAGTGACTCTTCCAAATACCAAAATTCAACTAAAATTGATCAATAAGTAAAAGAAACATGAAAGAGACTGAATTTAAGTCGATAATAACTAGCCAAATATCATACGAAGGTGGTTGAAAAAATACTCATACTCGTGACAGAAATAAGAATGGGGTAACTTACTGTAGAATTATCCACACATCGTTTTCCCGTTTTCCAAGAAATCCATTTGTATGATACGCTTCATATCCGGAAAAAAAATCGTCAACATAGGTTTTTTTTTGACCGATGAGACCGTCTTCGCCTTTCTTTGGAGTAGATTCATCGGAACCAACTCATTGTTTTGTATAATGCATGGCTTTTTTTATAATGCTTGTATGGTCTCTCTTTCGTATTATTTCAAATGCCCCCGTATATAATGAGGAATCCCAGTCTCATCAACGGAGACAGTTTGTCGCAAAATCGCGATGAAACGCGAGATGGTAGGAATCAAAGTTAACCCATGATTCAGTGTTAAATTTGTTTGAGATCCATTTAAAAGATGGCAGCACATAGTGATAACATCTGTATGCCTCATAGCGCCTTCTCCATTAAAAGATGGTGGTTTGCGAGTCCTCCTTGTTTGCATAACTTGCAATAGATTATTGTAAATCCAATGCTGGAAGGTAATAAGAATTCCATCTGCTGTTTAATTTCCAAAGTATTTTCTGTCGTGTTTTAATAAAATAGAATAGGGACTACTTCAATAATAAATTAAAATCTTAAAAACAAGATATCCGTCGATTATATTTAAAGCATTAAATATGTTTATTAACACATGGATCAATAAGTTCCGAGACTAACCCAGAGATGGCGCTCGTAGTAAACC
>BMAW01047533.1:0-17732 GCA_019974015.1 Nephila pilipes
CACACAGACACGATCATTCAAGAGAAATTACACAGAAATCGTATAGATACAGTCAATCAATCTCATACCATAATACAATTTTATGGGTTTAGTCTAAGATATTATTCAATTAACCCCATCCAATGTAGTTTTGCTAGATGAAATCTGGGCCCCAACGGTAGGAGTCCATGCGCAGTAAACAGACCAGAGTGCTCTTTTTGATCAATATACACTTAGATACTTAATTTTTTTTATTTAAGCCATCAAAATGTACAGCGAATAGAAGGCCTTCGTTTCGTCTAAAGTAGGAGTCGGCAAAGTGATCTATATAGACTCCCGGGGGTCAATATAGTATAATTAGGGGTCGATCTGATCTAGGAGGTCGATGAATGAACACCAATGCTATTCAATAACAAATTTATAGAAAGCAACGCAGTATGTACAATTTTCATTTAGAATGCCATTTGTAATTACAATACAGTAAATAACGTTTTTATAATAAATTTTAGCTTATTTAATTTCTCATTCATGCATATTTTTTAAAATAATCATTTATCTTTTTTTTTTTTTTTTTCCCCTTTTTTTTTTTACCGTTTAATGTATACGTGTTTCGTGATGGGTTCTCATTCTCAGACTTGTGAGAAATGATACTTGCTAAATTTTGTTACAAGATGGCCCAAATTAGAGCACAACCTCTTAAATGATGGCTATTTGATAAGCTTTGCGAGGAAAATGATAAACTTTCAAACCAATTATTATTACACACCGAAATGCGATAGTTGTCAAGAGGTGAATGTTTACAAAAACTTGTTGGATTGTTTAAACAGTGACAGAATTTATTACTGAAACTAATCCTGCCTGAACTGACGAATTGCAAAAAAATAAAAACAATATTTCTTATTTGGCCGATGTATTTGCAAAGTTCAATGACATTCAAACACATCACCAAGGAAAAGATATTAATTATTACATTAATTCAAGCACGAACAATTATTTTAAGTTTTGACAAAAATTAAACTTGTTTAAGTCTTCATTTTTACGTGAAGATTTTCAATACTTTTGAAATCTATGTCAATTGGATATAACTCGACGTAGAATTGGAAATACATACAAATCATCTCCAAATATTAAGCGATGATTTTAAATTATGCTTTGGAGATATTTAAAATATAGATGTCCCAGAATTAACTATCGCGCCACTTTCTGCTCAAGTTGAAAAAAAAACCGATAGTAATTTGCAAGATGAAGTCATTGAATTATTAGTTGACCTTGAAGTAAAGATGCTTTTTAGAAATTTAACTGTGAGTTAATTTTGTACGAATATAAATATTACGCAAAAATATCCAAAACTTGTAATATGGCATTTCCCTTTTTAATTGCATTCCCAAGCTCATGTATATTTAAATCTGGTTTCAGTCATGTTAATTCTATTTTAACAAAGAAGAGAAATAAATAGAATATGAAGCTCCGATGTGAAGTAAGAATGGAATTAACAAATTTTGAACCAAATATTGCTAATCTAGACTAGAGTCATAAAGCAGAACCTTCTTATAGTTTTATATAAAAAATGATTTTGTCAAAGTAAAAAAAGAAAGAAAAACTTAATTATTTCTTAAATGATTTCATTTATTTAAGAAATAGGTAAGTTTCTCTCTCTCTCCCTCTCTTTTTTATCATTTTTGATAGAGGGGGTCGATCTGGATCAACTATAATCTATGAAAAGCAGCCATCATATTAAAGAAACTATAGCGACTGAAGAACATCTTATTCGTTCTACAACACTTGAAGTAACAAAAAAAATATCAAATAGCTGTTTTAAGGAATGACAAATATATAATTCCCAATTCTTTACAACATTGAATAATTTTAACATTGCAGATAAAAAAGTATAGGAAATTTTAAAATTTGATAATCTCGTAAAATATGCTAATACAGGAAAATTAAAGATTAAAAACTTGCATGTTTTAAAAGGTAAACTTTTTTTTCTATTTCAAGGGTAAGGGTTGCAAATATTTTTTCTCGTTTCTTTACGACAGTAGAAAAAGGTTGTTGTAACCTTGGTGAAAAATAATTTATGTTAATAGTTAACCTTTTAATCCAAATGAATTATTTAGAAAAAATGTCCTGAATTCCTTTTATTAATCAAAAGCTTCTTAAAAAAATCAGTAAAAACATATATATCAAAACAGTAAATATTTCTCGCAGTCCATTTTAAATTGTTCTTTTTAAAGCAATAACTAAGTGTAAAAAAGATACACTAAAATTATCAGATTAAATGGAAAAAATGTTCAAAACTTTTATTATTCTTATTCGTGTTTTCACGTCTGACCCTGGGGCCTTTTGGAATTTTGATAAACTTCACACATTAATTAGATTAATACTCAAAATATTTTTTATTAAATGCTATTTAATCCAAAAATTAACGGATCTTTTTAACTATTTACAAATGACGCAATTATAGTTTATTTTCAATTTGCTGTCATATTATATTTCCTGCTTTTTAAGCATATATACACTCATCCCTTTCCTTACAGGTAGATATGTTCTCCGAAAAATCTTGCAAACAGATACCGAGCAAAATGAGATAAAAATACACGAGAAAGGGAAATAGGTTAACTAATTTTAGAGACACTTGAATGGTCGTACTTTTTCAATTTATTTTTGAAAGTGTGAAAAGCATAAGCACAAATTAACAATATTTGGTACGAAAAAAACAATAAAAATATTAACACAAATTAACGATTTTTCTTACAATTAAAAACAACAAAGGGCATTAGAAAATTAACAATATTGCGTACAAATACAAACAACAAAAGAATTCAACCGTAAACAGCCTTCATAACAATACACACAACAACTTACAAAACAGAAATAAAAATCAGTCTATTTTTACTCAGAAAAGCTTAGAAAAGCTAGCAGTCTCCTTTTCTTTAAATATATGCTAATATAACATATCACTATCCGAGTTGTAACGTCTGCTCTTCGTTACTCTGCTCTTGCGCCATATCTTAGTTAAAGGGGACTTAGTACCTTACGAAATCAAAAGTAGAACATTTTGACAAACTTTTTTCGATTCTTCATAAATCAACTATTTTTGCTCACTTCAATATGAAACTTTGACAGTTTGTGTAATAAAGTACATAGTTTAAAATATTGGGTCAAGTTTTGCTATTAAATCAATATATTTTCTTATACAACAGGAAATATGCGTACAAAAATTTGAAAAATAAATTAGCTTACTTTACGTTACCCACAAGATAACATTTGAAAGATATACAGTAGAACCATAATTCTTTTACCAAATTAAAGGTAAATACTGACCTTATTCTGTAAACCTCAAATTTTAAATTTATCTTACATTAAAAAAAGTTGAAAAATTAAAAAAGTTATCAAGTTTGTATTTAGTAACTTTTTTTTTCATGTATCATGTTATAAAATAAAATCTAATCATCCTATTAACAAAACCGAGGTTCACAGAATAAATATTTACAAGTACAACACTCATGTAAAATTTCAAAACTCTACATGCAAAATATTTTTTTTAATCCTGTGGGAAAGTGTGAAAATAACAAACTGAGAAAAAGAGGTTTGTTTACATAGCATTACATAGAACAAGCCACTTTAGACATTTACATTTTTTGTTGCACAGGGCGTAATAATTGTGTGATTTTGACGCAGGTTGCTTTAAAATGCTTCTAACATTCCACACTAATTTTTAAAAACAAATTTGAAAAATCGAATTTTTGAAGGAGCAAAGGTACTAAGTCCCCTTAAGATAGCAAGTAATAAATATTGACTCCAATTGAAGAGACGTCAAAACGAAGCAAATTATTTATTGATATTCACAGATGGATATCTAAAGATGCTCCCTTTCGAATCCCAAATTAACTTAAAAACCCTGAACTCAACTGATCAACTGATTAGTTCTTTGTTTACGAATGCACTTGTATAATTCAATCCCTTCACAAACCACTTATTCTTATCTTAATGCTTCTACTATGAGACCCATTTCAGTCTACGAAACTCATAGAAGAGTTTCTTTCAAACTAAATTACCAATCTCTCTCAGCGAAACTCTCTCTCTCTCTCTCTCTCTCTCTCTCTCTCTCTCACACACACACACACACACACACTATTCTCTATCTTTCTTTACTTTTTTCGATCTATTTTATTTTATACACCATTGTCTCTGAATCACTTTTCTATACTTCTATCTCCATCTAATTTACCTAATCACGTTTCATTTTGGTCGGAGAAAATCGAGAATAGCCCAACGTCACAGAGTCACTAACAGAAAATTTCTCAACATTTTTTACGAATACTAATTCTCCACTTGAGATATTGGCTAGATTTTCCTCTTCGTAAATCATGGCTGATTTACTTTTTGATGGTATGAGATCGCTAACACTGTGGAGCAAAATACCGAGTGTCCTAAAAGTTCCCTTACTGACGACTCGTAAATTTATTTTACAAAAACAACGAACTTTAAAACAATTATTCTAATACTATTGGTGAAAAGCATTTTTAACATAACGTAGGAAAAAAAAATTAATTTTCCGACAAATTTTCAAAATATCCTCTTCCTTCTAGGAGACAAATCTGAACTCAATCGCGCATATTTTGAGAAACGCGTTTCAAGATAACTTCTTGTATTATTTGAGTAATATGGCAATTTTCAGATCATCCTTTGTTGGGGGATTACTTTCGTAAACTTTGTTCTTTAAATATTCCCACAGGGAAAAATCAGGGAAGGCTCAAATCAGGGAAACGAGGCTCTTGGTTCTAAGAAAATGTTTTAATATGAAAATTATTATGAAATCAAGGGCATGCATCAGGATTTTTTAAGCAATTGACTCATCTCAATAAATCTTTAAACACCTCGTTTGCCTGATTTGAACATTCCCTGACTTTTTTCTGTATCATTATCTTAAAATGCGTTTCTCAAAATATCCGTATATACCACCATTATCAAAAAAATAATCAATTTAAAGCTCGTGATTTTAAAATATTACATTCACGAATAGTTAGTAAAGGAACTTGTAGGATATCCAATATTTCGAACATAAGCAAATATTGCATTAAAATGATACTCTTTTAATTTATAAAGGGTTTAATGCAAAACAATCAAAACAAACCCGAAAACACTTTTTTTAAATCAAAATTATGTAAATTAAGTACCGTGAAAACGTAGGATGAGTATACTCACAAACTCTTAACTAACAAAGATTTCTTAAGTTCAAAAAAACTTTAAAGTCACATAAATCGAATTAGAATAATTTAACCGTCTGAAAAAAGATTAATCCCTTAAGAAAAAATATAAGTGTGAAAGTTCAAGAAATTCTTTTCTTTATTTTATGATACATAAGCCAACACTAATGGTAGAATTTATTTGGTTCGTATTTACACAAATAAGATAATAGTATCTAATAGGGTTCGGGAAGCTGTTTATTTTAATTAAAAATTCGAGATAAGAATATTAGAAAGAATATTATGATGAAAAGAAGATAAATTCTGATTCACTTTTTCACACTATTGTTATTGTGATTACGAGTTATTTACGGTAATTTATTTAAATAATTATATAATTGGAAATTTTTTCCTTTTCTAATAGTAATTTTTATTAAAGTGCCTATATTTATGAGACTTAAGTTAAATATCTATTATGAATTTTAAAAACTCATCTTTCTCTCTTGTATAAATAATTGTTTAATTTACGTACTCAATCACATGTTTTCTAAGTAATCGTATAAAAAAAGATTTTTTTTCGTTTTAGATAACTTGCTATAACTTTGATCTATAATATATCCACATTAATAAAATGATCTTATTTCCGCTTCGTTTTTAAATTTTCGAATTATTTGAAATTAAATTTTCGATTAAATTTTACTTTGGAGAAATTTCATTATATCTTCCATTACAACTTCATTAGTAAAATTAATGATACATTTTAAGATAAAGTAGACGCATAATAAATTCAAAATATTAAGCATTTTTAAATTTTAAATATCAATATGGGTGTTTCTAGTGTGCTTATTTGTAATCCCTCTTTTCTTTCTTCTCTATTGTGCAAAGAATTGAAAATATTTCTATCTACTTTAATGTCAGGGGTATTTTTAAGAACTTTCTTTATTTCCAATTGTGTTTAAGATAGTTACGATCAAATTTACACGCTTTCGGAGAACCTTTTATAGGGTACTTAGTAACGCGATAAGTCACTTGTTTGCTGACATTGTTGGCGCTAACACGGTTCACACTTTAATCATTTGCATATCTAACAGAGACGAAATAATTTCTTAATTTACATTTAAATATCTGCTTCCTTCTGGGAACAAATTTGTTTGACAATGAATGTATATAACAAATATGGATACAATTTTGAGCATATTAACAGAAAATTGATGCGTTATTATCGAATTAAAGACATTCGTGGAATTCTAGAACATTAAATCTAAGACTCCTTGTTTTTGTGATGTATATCTTTGTAAATTATTAGTAGAGCTTAGATGTTTTTATGTGCCTTATAATGGTATTTCAATCTTTCTATCGAACTACAACAGTAATTTTTCCGTCATAAAGATTTTTTCCCCTTCCCATTTGAATATGGACATGTTTTGCGAGATATATTTACATTTAGGTACCATTTTTAAAAATAATATTCCATATAGATACAAAATATTTTACTCATCGTATCGAAAACTATACACAAAATATAGTGAACCTACTTTATTGATAATATTACTGAATATTTTCTTTGAAAAATGCATTAAGTACCTTGTACAGAAAAATAAAAAAAAATATAGAACCATATTGTGTAATAGTTTTCTTTAAAATGATACCTAAATGTAAATATATCTCGCAAAACATATCCATATTCCTATGAGAAGGGAAAAAGTCTTTATTTCAAAAACATTACCTTTATAGTTCGATAGAAATATTGAAATATCATTATGAAGCACACAAAAATCTAAGTTCTACTAATAATTTTCAAAGATATACATCACAAGAACAAAGAGTCTGAGATTTAATGTTCCAGAATTCCGCGGATGTTGTGGTGCCCTTAAGATTTATATTAAACGTGATGAAATAAAATTTATATATTACACACACATGAATAGAAATGATAATAAAAATCTGTACATTTTAATCCTTTTTAATTGTTATAGTGATGCAATCGTGAAAACATCTAAAAGCTTCTCTTAATATTTTTCTGTATGAATTATCTGAAAAAGAAGACTTGTTTTTGTGCTTGATTAAATAATTAATAAGGTGCATAAGATAATCGTTTTTTTAAAAGAGTTATTTTATTCTATAAGCTTTTAGACATTTTCCTTACTTAGAATTTTAAGTGTTTACAACATTTTTTAAGGGACACCAAACTCTCAAATGAATACCATTATAATTATTTTAGAATATGCATTTGTACGTAATATTACATAAGATACGTACTTAGAACAGTACGCAAATATATAATATTGATTGTAGATTGAAAAATTAAAACCACAGTCATAAAACGAAAAATATCAAGGTTTTAGATGGATTTATTAGATTTGATTTTCATTAATTGCCATTGTGCGAAAGCTATTTTAAGTGCTTTGAGTTTCAGATTTTGAGGATTCAATCTTGTTTATACGAAAATTCGTCTCTTTGTGATTATAAATAATCTACTCATCCAATGAAAAATTCTCAGTAGTTTAGATTTCATCATCCAATGTAAGAAGTTCTCGTGAGTTTTTTCCACAACCAGACAAGAAGTATTGTAACACCCGTTCATTCCGGGCGTTATCTTGTGCCATCACTAATTCTAAATATTAAATACTACGACACCAATAATTACAGAACCACTAAAACAACTTTCACAATTTATTATTATATATCTGCTATGACATCAATAATAGTGCTCTCCAGGTTAAGTTTACTAACGCTTTAATTCAACCCACCAATAATAATCTAACAACTTCTTACCAATATCTCTTATCAACTGCAACTCCGAATCTGGAACAACTGCTGAAAATACTAGAACAATTCTCAATCCGAGAGATCTCTACTCGGACCTCACCTCAATACTAATCTGTAAATCCAACTTCCTATAATATAGCACTTAGATTCCACCTCCTCTCACTACAACGCCTCTCTGATCCTCCTTCAGATACTCTACTCCTTCAGATGGAGTTTATATAATTCTCAATTTAACTGCTTCACTTCATTCCTAACTGCTTTACATATTAATGTTCTTCATCACGTTTCATTTTTGGTTGGGCAAAGGTTGTTTAGCGAAAGCAATCAATCTCAATTGAAAGTCCCCAAGGTTAGTGAAGAGAAACCGCGAATAGCCCAATGTCACAGTATGTTACGCTGAAGACTTAAATCTGCGAGAGTGGTATTTAGAAAATATATGTGAAAGAGTACAAATGACGTTGCTAAAGCAGATTGGTGTTGGCATGATGGTACCACTAGCTAAATAGTTCCAAAACCAATATAGAACTTATTCATTGATTAGTTTTGATTTGGCTACTATTTACTACCAAATTAAAATTTGATTTCTGCCTCATCCAGTTGCAGTCATTTTGCGTCGAAGTAACCATAGTCAATGGGACCTGGATACGTTATTGTACACCGAAAACCAAGAAATAATCAAAACAAAGGGCTGTTTCTGGTGAATCTGCACTAAAGAAGATTATCTCATTATTATATGATGCGCGATACTCAAGAACTTTTTAGAAAAAGGAAAAACGATTAATAGATAATGCTAGAGTAAGCTACCCCATTCCCATTTCCTATTCACAGTATCCAATTTCTCATACCTAGCACGAATAATTTTTGTTCAGCCTTTATATGTCTAAAGTGTTTTATCATTTCCCATTTGAACTTTCGCAAAATTGACATCGTTTCACGTAATTTTAGAGGGCAAATGTTATCATACAAATTCGAAATTTCATTTCTCATCGACCTAATAGCTTACTTTCAATAATTTCTAAGATATTTTCGTAGATTATGTGTAAATTTTTTTTTTACCAAATGGAAGGAACGCTTACATTAAAATTTGTTTCTTTTTCATCAAAATAATAAGTAACGTGATGAATTAATAACTGGAAATAATTAATAATTTTGTGAAAACAATAGATTTCGTAAATAACAAGCATGAAATTTCAACGGAATTGAATTCAGTAGCAACATTCCCCCCTCTTTTTTAAAAAATTTGTATAATAATGAATACTATTGTTTTCAATTGTAAAAAAGGCTCATTTCTCATTCAAAAATTTCATGTGCATGTTGTAAGGCATCATATGAACTGTGGGCAATGTATTCGATAATAGTACTATCTCTCTCACACACATACACAAGCAAACAAACATACTAAAAATATTTTTAATTCTAATCTACAATCTCTGTTATTTAATTAATTTACTATCTATTCTTTAAGGAGTTAATACGAAATTTCTATATTTACTCAAAGGCTTAGATTTCTAAAGAGGGCCAAAAATACATTAGTTTTGAGTTGAACTCAGAGTCCCACATACGCATAAAAAAGCTAAGAAATATTTCTAGTAATTAGTTTTAAAGCATATGTTTGCTTTCTTTTATAATCATCCAAAGATTTTTTTTACGCAAATTCTTTTTCTAAAGTTGAATAATAACCGAAGACTAGATTTGCTGTAAAGAGGTAAAAATTCTGACATTTTTATGGAATAAATAATATTTAAAAAAATAACTGTTTATTTCTAAAGAAGTTTTAATTCAAAATACTGATTTACCTTTTCATCGAGAAATTTAGCTATCCATTCGTTACATAGAACGACTCTCATTATACAACACACAATAAAATGGTTGAGACTGTTGTTTCTCAAAATACACAGATGAAAAACACAAACTTAATACGTTGTGAATCATACGCAGGCAAATATTTTGCATGATGATCATATTTATATCTCAAATGCAGATTGAAAAGAGTTGAATTTATTACTTGACATCCTAATTACATGAATAAGATCGTATTTTGATACTGATAATTCGCATGAAATTGAGTACAAAATAAGATAAATAGTGTCTAGACGTGAAGGAAACTTTTTCTCAATACTATATATAAATTCAGTTTTAAAATTCATTTATAGTTACTTCTCATGCATATTTTATGAATCCAGAAAACCTTGAAAAATTTCCCTTAGCTAATTTTAAAATTTATTTACATAAGTCCAAATTTATAATTTTTATCTAATACTTTAATTCAGAAAAGATTACCGATTTCTGTTAATTCTAACTTGATGTATCATAAATATTTAGTAGAAATTACATCGCGCGCGAAGAGATTAATATTGGAACGAAAGAATTGAAATACTTAACTCTGAAACGGAAGAATTGAAAAATTTAATGAATCGAAACAATTGAAGAGCTTATTATTGGAATGAGGGAATTGAAGAGCTTGATATTGGAATGAGGGAATTGAAGAGCTTGATATTGGAATGAGGGAATTGAAGAGATTAATATTAGAATTAAGGAATAAAATAACTTGATGTTGGAACGAGAAGGTTTTGGTTTGGTTTAGTTAGGTTTTATTAACTTCGCGCTAGAAGCAACTCGAGGACTATTGGTGACGGACTTCGTAATTTTGAACTTCGGTCAAGTGATGAAATTGAAACCTGAGCTGGCACTTTCCTCTCCAAACTTCCACACCCGGACAAAGGGAGGACTTTGAGCCTCGAAAGATTTAACATGCATCAAAACCAGCTACATGGTGGGTTTTGCCTGGCATCAAGACTTGAACCCACGACTCGAAGAAAACCGCCGGCCACAAGTCCGTGACCATGACCACTATGTACCGCGACCACAATTTGCTGAACCTGAAGATTACATGTACCTTCTTTGAAAAGCACTATTTCTTTTGACATATACATCCTTTTCTACACATTTGCGCCAACGTGTGGTTAGTTGAAGAAATCCTATGACGTTGTAAGTGAGATACATATTTACTCTATAAAGATCTTTTTTCAGTTTATTTACACACACACACACAAATCTTTGAATAATCAATTATCAAAATAAATTTTTCTTATGAATTGAAATTGACTTTGCTAATTTTATTTAACATATGCTATCATTTTTTTTTCTATTAAGTTCTCAGAAAAGTAGAATTATTCACACTGAATAATAATTATCTCAAAGTACTTCTGAGCCCTATGCTCCTCAGAAGTAATAACTACTCGTATCAAGAAAAAAATCTTTGTCAAATTCCTAATGTATTTTTATTTTCACAAGTAAAACATTCCAAAGTACAAAAACGTTTACAATGTCGACAACAAAAAGAATAAAAATAAACGATTCTGGCATAAAAATCAATTATTCAATGAATATATTGGGTTGGCAACTAAGTAATTGCAGGATTTCACTCATAGATGGCATCAGTTGAATTTTTAGGTTTGAAGACGTAGTACAAGTGTAAAACACATTTTGTTATTTGATAGTTGGCAATTCAGCTGTCAATCAGTAAAAAAAGTTTTTTGATCGGTTGCGTAGTTTTCGCTTAGCCTTCGTTGAAGAATGGAAAATCAAAAGGAACATTTTCGTCATATTTTGCTTTTTTATTTTCGCAAAGGGAAAAACGCATCACAAGCTCATAAAAAGTTATGTGATGTTTATGGTGACGAAGCCTTAAAAGAATGGCAGTGTCAAAATTGGTTTGCCAAATTTCGTTCTGGTTATTTTTCACTCAAAGATGAAAAAGCTCTGGTCGTCCAGTTGAAGTTGATGACGCCCAAATCAAAGCAATAATCGATTCGGATCGTCACAGTACAACACGTGAGATTGCAGAGAAGCTTCATTTATCACATACATGCATTGAAAATCATTTAAAACAACTTGACTATGTTCAAAAACTCGATATATGGGTTCCTCGCGAACTGAAAGAAACGCATTTAACGCAACGCATTAACAGCTGCGATTTGCTAAAGAAACGTAATGAAAATGATCCATTTTTAAAACAACTGATAACTGGCGATGAAAAATGGATTGTTTACAACAATATCAAGCGGAAAAGGTCGTGGACCAGGCCAGGTGAACACACTCAAACAACATCAAAAGCTGATATTCATCAAAAGAAGGTTTTGTTATCAGTTTGGTGGGATTACAAAGGAATTGTCTACTTTGAACTCTTACCACTCAACCGAACGATCAATTCTGATGTCTACATTAAACAACTAACGAAATTAAACAATTCAGTTGAAAAAAAGTGGCCCGAATCGACAAATCGAAAAGGTGTTGTATTCCATCATGACAATGCAAGGCCACACACATCTTTGGTCACTCGGCAAAAATTATTGGAGCTTTTTTGGGATGTTTTGCCACATCCACCGTATAGTCCTGACCTTGCACCATCTGATTACTTTTTGTTTCGATCTTTACAAAACTCCTTGAATGGTAAAAATTTCAATAATGATGATGATGTCAAATCGTATCTGATTCAGTTTTTTGCTAATAAAAACCAGAAGATTTATGAACGTGGGATTATGATGCTGCCTGAAAGATGGCAAAAGGTCATTGATCAAAATAGGCAATACATTACAGAATAAAGTTATTTAGTTCCATGAAAAAATTGTCTTTGACTTTCTAAAAAAAATCCGCAATTACTTAGTTGCCAACCCAATATAAATAAGAGTAAAAAACAAGTTATTAAATAAAAAATAATATTCTGTTCGGATAATAAAAAAGGCAGACGATAAAATATTAAATTAAGTATATCTTAGCCATGTTAATATACCTTTAGCAAACTAAATGTAATTATTAGAATCCTAATGTATTATAATGTCAATCCTTTGAACCTAACACCATATATCCTTTACGCTATGTCCATCTATTTTTGTTATCCCTTTTTTTCTTAAAACAAGAACATGCTAGTATATGTTAATATGTAGTATGGTTTACTTCCTCGATACTCTAGCTAATTGTATTAATAATAATATCTATTTATCGTACAAACTCTAATTAGCAGTCTTCTACGAGTAATAACAGGATCCGATTCAGGTAGACGCACTCTGAATATCTTATAGATACTCTAGTCTCTAGAGCTCCTATGACTCCTTTTAATTCCTGTATCTCCCCTCATTTCTCTTCGCTTAATTTCTTCTTAAATAGTAAGGCTCATTTATATATATATCACGGTTTCTTCACAAGGTGAGGTTCTCATTTCAAACATCGTATTTAAGTAACCCAGAGGTTTGTTCAGGAAAATGTTCGTCAGAACCCATCAAAACTCGTTGTACAAGAATTCTGGTGATTTTTGACAACACATAGCTTTAATGGAGCTTTCATCTTGCCGGCAAACCGAAGGTGAATTTCATGTTTGAGGAGAAGTGAAAGCCTGAAACATGACTCTTCTTACTTCCACGTCCCACTACAAAAGATTTCCTAGGCTCAGTTCCCTTTAATAAGTAGAAATCTCTTTATTCTACATGACTGATCTACATTTAATTTAAGATTTGATCACGTGGTTCGACTTGAGCATCACCAACCACGAAGCTAACAACATAACCACTCTTTTACCGCGGTCGTATGGAAAGGTAACTGTCCTCGTATCAATTATGCTAAGCTCATTAAAAATATTAAATTTTAATAATTTAAAAAGAAAATTCTATAAATAATTAGAAATCATAGTGGAGTTTAAACATTCATGAATGATAGTTTCTTAAAGAACGTTTTGAAATTAATAAATAATTAAATGATGCCATAAATCTACAATTCATAAAATTTCTGCGAGATATTACAGATAAATGGTGCTTTTTGAAGCAAGGTTGAATAATCTAGAAATTTCTACCATTTTCAAAAATGAAACATTGATTTTTCAATAAATAGATGAATTAAATAAATTGGACGCTTTTTAATTAAATTGATAATTATTATAGTGAAGATATTTTCACATTTGAAGAGGATTCCCTGGTCACTTTTTCAATATTTAAAATATAAAGACACATTTTTTAAATGTTCGATCTGATATCCTAATTTCGGGACAATAAATCTGCTTCATGATTTCAGTAATGAAAGGGCCTTTCGTAAAAAATGATATTCCTCTTTTACTGTTTTCCAGAGTACATCAATCGTGATGAGTTTGCGTTTAGATAGATCTCTTTACAGCAAACAGAATTCACAATAGCTGAGTGAAAGATCAGGAGACGTTTCAGGAACATGTTGAGAAGGTATACACGCAAAACCTATGTCAATTTTCATTTTTTCAAGAAATACAGTGATAAAATTTGAAGTATGATTGAAGACTTCCTCTTGATGCAGTTTCCCTCGTTGAAAATCGCAGAAATAAAAGGGAAATTTCTTCTGTGTATATATATATATATATATATATATTGAAAGCAAAACAGTTTCCAGATAGTAAAAGATGAGTTTATTTAAAATTGTTTTCTACTCTTCTTATCTTTAATTTTCCATTGTAAGAGA
Source organism: Nephila pilipes (assembly GCA_019974015.1). Classification (NCBI taxonomy): domain Eukaryota; kingdom Metazoa; phylum Arthropoda; class Arachnida; order Araneae; family Nephilidae; genus Nephila; species Nephila pilipes. The sequence goes on from BMAW01047533.1 coordinate 14,412, forward strand.
ACCTGCTACAATCAAAAAACTTTTTTCTAAATTTCTTTGTATTATCAACACAGGTTTGGATACCTTTTCTTCGTATTTTTCTACAGAAAATAAACATTTTTTATTGCAGTCTTTTAGGTAAGCCCTTTCTTCATTTAGGGTAATAATGAATATACATTAATGTACTAAATATTTTTCATACAAGGCTCAATTAAATAACCCCCGCTGTGTAACGTGTCTAGTCAAAAGATTATATTTTTTACCATATAAAGCCGTAAATCCTGGTCTATTATTTTATTTATTGTTGCAACAGATTCCCAAATGATTTGCAATTGTTTTCTGCATTGGTGGATTTTCTCGTTACCATAGACTTCCCCTTAGAAATATTCGAAACAGTACACACCTTTATGAATTATTCATTTGGAGCCTTCTTTCCTTGTATAAGCAATGATTCATGTCATATCCTTTTTGAAGAATAATTTTGCTCATTTAGCATTTTGGAATCTGAATACCATATACTTCAATCTCGGAGCAACATTTCTCCTCGGAAAGTGCAAAAACGCATCATTCGATCCATAGCTTGTTTGCATTCGTTCATTCGGAAAAAGAATAAATGTGGAAATATCAATATATATATATATATATATATATATATATATATATATATATATATATGTGTGTGTGTGTGTGTGTGTGTGTGTGTGTGTAAAGTTTAAACAAAACATTTGTAACATGGGCTATTCGCGTAACTTCCCTTAACTAACATCTGGGGGTTCTTTCTGCCTTTATATTTGAGTTTTCAACTTCTTTCTAACCAATTGAAACGGAATTACGCGAAATTAACTAAATAACTTCAGAAGAGGAGCAAATAGATATAATCAAGTCGTACGAAAGCGACTAAGAATTGAATTTAAAAAGGGTGTAGAAAAAAGTTACAGAAGTACACTCTATAACAAAAAAAAGAAACGACGCACCAAGAAGGAGTTGTCCGATAGAGACAAAAATTGGCGGATAGGAAAGTTATGTACAGAACAAAAAATAATTACAATTTCAGAAAAATTTAATGATTTATTTCAGAGTAACATAGTTAAAAAGTAATGAGCTCATTAAAGAGTTGATCCACCTCTAGCCTGGATGCAAGGTGCCACACCACGTGGCATAGAGAGATAAAGTTTCCCGATGGTCTCCTGCGATATTTCTTGCCAAATTTACTCCAATTGTCAGGCTAGATCATCAACATTCTCTGGTAGATGCAGACGCCTTCCCATCATATAATAGCTCTTTCATATTAAATGGTTTTTACTGTATATAATTTTTCTGCTTCATTCGTTTGGATAAATTTCCCTAAAAAATTGGTCTCTGTATCATTCCTCTTCTCTCAGTGGAATTTCTTGCCTTTCCTGTCCATATTGATCACAAGCCATTATCAAAAGCTATTAGTTTTATAGAAAATTGCTTTGATTGCTCACACTTTAGCCAACATTTGTAAATTTTAAGAAACATAAAACCTGAAGAGATTGACAGAAATATTATTCGAATCAAGCATTTTCGTAAGAAACATTTTTATGATATCTCTTCACAAATTTTAGAAAATTCACAGTGATATATGATATGATTTTTTTTTTCTTACAGTGGGGTTGGTATTTTGTGCCTGCTGGGATGATCACATCAGTTTCAAACTCCGGGGGTGTGGTTTCATGGTATTATGCTTATCAATAAGTCTTACTCTGGCCGTTATTCTGCCCTACTTCACAATGCTCGCCTCCAAAATGCTGCCGGCTTTCCTTCCTCTCATCAGGTAAATAATGGGAAGTAATTTTCCAGGGTACTTTATTTACACTTTTTTAAGTTGTGTTTGTCTAGTTGATAGATACAAGTATTTACAGGTAAGTTGCAGCTGACATTTCATATTATTCATCAGTCCTCAAAAATATAAATTCATCACATCTTAGTTTCTAAGTCTATCTTAAGCAAGAATTTAAATTCGATTAACTTAATGTGTTTCATTCTATGTATATTCTTAGTATTCCATTAATTATTTTAAGTAACATTCAGCTATACACAAAATTTGGTGTTCAAAATTGAGAGAATTAACATATTTAGAATTCTCGAAAAATGAAGAGCGAAAGATATAGCTAATACTTCCAAACAAAATGCAAATTTTTATTGTCGATTAAGTACACTTACACGAAAGAGTGAACTATTAATTTAAAGAAAAATGTGCTTTGCAAACGAACAATTTCCGCGTTTCATTCATTCGCATATCTCTGTAACATTACGACATTAGGTGACAGTCAAAAGCAAACAATTAAAAGTAGTTAGCGCTTAAGTTTGTAGTCAAAACATGAATTAACAGAGGAAAAACCCTCAATGTTTGGATAATACAATGAAGTAGCAAATCGGGAGATTTGAAGCAGGGTGATCTCGAGTGCAGTTTCCTAGACGCTTTGATGTAATTCCCAGCGCTGTGTGCAATTTACGGAGGCCGTTAAATGAGACCGGATCCGTAAGGAGATAGAAAGTAAGCCTAGACAAGGTCATCCAAGACCCACAATGACTCATGAAGATAGAAATTTGCCCATATATATATATATATATATATATATATATATATATATATATATATTAAATTTGATTTTTGTTTTTGTTTAATGAAATACATGTATAACGCTGTTGAGAGTACATTCGTGAAAAACTTTAGAAGGCAGTTGATAAACTTTCTCAATTATCATTGCAAACGGACGAAAATGATATCGATGCTTAAGAAGAACAAAATTTAAATGTTAATAGATTAGTTACCTTAATTAGTATAGTTCGTTAACTTCTATAAATTATCTTCATTCATATAGATTTTTTTGCGCTTCTGATTCTCCATTTTGTTGTTAGCCTGAAAATATCTGAGTTATGGATTATTGAAGAAAAAAAAAAATAAAACAAGAAAAACGTGGTTTCCCTATGTTAAATGACTCTCGCAAACATTAGAAAAAAAATCTGCCCAATACTTTTCAAACATGTATACGAAGTGTGGCTATTAAATAACAAGACTTACAGTGTAAAAAAACCATTTTATTTCGATATCATATATATTTACTTATTATCACCTTCAATACACAACGTTCTTTCAAAGTCTTCGGTCAGTTTCTTTTGGACGCATGTCACTCTATCTTTCACAGCTTCAATAGACTCAAATCTTGTTCCTTTTAATGCAGATTAATGTTATATATATATATATATATATATAACACATCGATCAATAACTCCCGAGTCTAACATTGAAAACAACATTTTTTTTGCAAAATTTTTTTTTATTCATCAACATAACACCTTTTGTTAATCACCTTT
>BMAW01047546.1:0-18507 GCA_019974015.1 Nephila pilipes
TCATTAGCTTCGTAACATGTTTTTACAACGTGTAGATATTTTATTCGTAATGAATGAAATAGAGATATCCAACAGCAATATAGATAAAACATTAAATATTAGATTATTCAAGAATTTATTGAAAAATCAAATGTTAGTTATTTAGCAAGATTCCAAAGAAGATAATTCACGAATGATTCTAAAGAATTTGTGTATATAAAGTATGAAAAAGTATTAAAAATAATATTCAATTAGGTAACGCAAAACTTGTGTAACATCTTAATGTAAGACATTTAAGCAAAAAATTAGTATTTTTAAATTTTGAAACTCCTACTATCTTTTCTAAGCTTCAAGCTTTAGATCTTATACTCGAACGATGAATAGAATATTTTCTACAGTCCGAGTGCATCTCACTAATTAATTAAGAACTCTTTCAAATCATAAATGACAGAAATCCCTTAAATACGCTTTTCGCCTCAAATAAATCCTAATTGTATCGTTGTCATCAAAATGGACAAGTCACTCATTTTTACTGAGTTCTTTCTGAAAAGTATAGAATGACAGTCAAATTCATGCCCTTTTACAAGATTTACAGCAATGAGAAAAAAATTTATTTTAAGCACATTATGTATCAAATAAGTCGACGCTCCAAATGCTCCCGTTGGCATTGTATAGAAGTTTGGAGAAAGATATGTCAGCTAAGGTGTAGACCTTGTATTTGAACTGAGTCTCAAAATTATGAGATGTGTCGCCAAAAGCTTTCGTGTTGCTTTGAAGTGTGGGGTTAATAAATAATAATAAAAAAAAACATAAAGAATTGAATAAAATAAATGTTTTGTACCTTACAACTACAAAGTAAAATATAAATATCAAGTTATAAAAAGTTTTAAAAACAAGTCTTCGCATTCAAAATACTATTTATATTTAATAAAGTAATCCCCATAATTTTGACTTAACATCCATTATCTCTATACATAATTTAACATTTCACAATCAATTCTATTATTGAAGTAATATAAATTTTTATACCTCAAATATTGATGATATGTTATCTTTCATCAACAGTCCATCGAATAATTCTAGAATTCAAGAAAGAATAGGAAGAATGGTTACAGTCCTTTATAAAGGTTATTCAATTATTGTCACGACCACTTTCTTTACATACTCAAAGTTTGTATCCTGTTGCCATGAATGTATAAAAATACATAACTTCATAGACTTTATTCATAATCAAATTGCTTTTAAAAGCGTTATTGTTACTTTTTGTTATATTTATGTTAGGTACGGATTTCACTTTGGTATGGGTGTAAATAAAGCACACCTCATAAATTTTGCATTTATTTGTTTGATACAATTATTCCAGTTTTAAAAATATTTCATTTTTACTATTAAATGAGCTATAAAGGGAAAAAAATTATTAGTATTCAAAATCAAGGCTCTAATACTAGTAAATATCTACTTTTAATTCAAACAATATGCGTGAGATATAGAGCTCGTGAATATTAACAATTTGATTTGAATATTCAGTATGGTCGATTATTAAATATGTTAGAACTCAGTAAATGCTAATAATTGTTAAGTGACTTTTATGGTATTCTATTGAGTTTGAAAATAAATATATTTTTCAAGCATTAAAATATTTATTTTCTTCTTATAGGTATTCTTTTTCGGATCATTCGCCTTATCATTCCTCAGTTTTAATTTTAACCAGATGACGTCCTTTAACTCGAATACGTGTGCAGTTCGGTTCTGAAGACCGCAATCAAAGAGTAAGTCACATATTTAGTATTTTTAAGAGATTCTTTTTGTTTCACTGCTAGTGCATGATATTACTCAAAATTTTTCCTAGTCTATAAATTTTCTAATATTATTTGCAATATAAAATTAAGATATACAACACCAAATTCTTGTACAAATCTCGAATTCAGATATTAACTAAAGCACTTACAATATTGAATAATATATTCAAAAATTCAGTTCTATAATGCTTAGATTTAAAATAACTGATTTAAAATTGGTTTATGTATTTTCTTTACACACATCCAAAAAAAATGTTTCACGAATGTAACTTTCGAAATTTTTTAGATGGATTTGTGTATCCAAAATAACATAGTGTTTTGTTTCCTCAAAAATTTTAAAAAATAGTGAGAATAAATAGGTTAAAAAAATGGAACAAAAGATGTGTAATAATAAGAAATACCTAAGCAAAGGGGAAATTATAAAAAAGATTTGCGAATTAATTAATAATTTTAAAAATAATTTTATTAATAAACTCTTTTGAAACTAAAGGAAAAAAACATATAATATTCTTAAGAAAATTCCTAGAAAATAACAAAATAGACAGTCAATGTTTACGTATTATTAAAATATTACTATCTATCTAATATTTATATATACAATCAAATATTATAAAACAGGAGAATAATAATACATAATATTGTACTTCTTGTTTATTTTATGAATTATTCTTTTAAAGACATTACATTTAATAATACTATTGATAAACATACGAAATTACTTTCAATTAAAAATAAAACAGTTAAAAGCACTCTTAAGTATAACGAAACATTGGGTAGATATGCTTATAAAATACTAATGAGAGCAATAATACGATGTAACGGTATAAACAATAGAAGAAAATTGTTAATAAAGAGCATAAATGTGTCATTACTGGTAATTTCCTAATCATAAAGCATTGAGTAAAGAGCGGTATTAAGGACGTGGGTACATGGTTTTCTCGATTTTCGTCTCAAATAATAACGACTTCCTTAAAGTAATATAAATATATATATATATTTACATATGACAGTATCACAATATTAAGTGGAGAAAGAAATTTTTTCCCCAGCGATCTACACGCTCCGTCATAGTCGGTATTTATTCCTAAATTTATATCCTGCTCAATATCTTATATAAGAGAAATTCTTTAGTCTCGCATATCAACTAAAATTAATTATTTGAAAATCAAATAAAAAAAATTTGTGCTTCGACCCGAAGGCATGAAGATTCTACGCCGCCGTTCTAACAACTTTGCCATTTCGAGACAAACTACATAGTAGAAGATTTGGCTTGTTTCTTAATTCATCCGGTAAATTAAATGGTTGGAATGCAGATAGGCCAGCCATTCTTGGTGACAGGAATTATCTGGCGGTATTTTGCCAAATATGGCTACCCTGTTCCGTTTCGCGGATTTAACTTTAAGCCAAAAAAAAAAAAAAATCGCCAAGTTTGGCAATTTTTGAAATTGCGTCAAGTGGTTTGGCTAAACTGCATTTTCAACAATTAAATTTAATTTAATGAATTAAAATTTGAAAGAATTGAATTAACATCAAATGTAATGCACTACAAGTTTAAAAATATGTATTTGTGAACTTGAGAGGATGAATGAAAAGTATTTTTTTAACTATTGAAAATTTGAACAAGAAATAGGGAGAGTGTGAAATAATAGTAGGAATTTAAAAATGTTTATTTCATTAAAATTTGCTTAGTCTTGTATAGATAAAAATGTGTTATACTTTAAATAAAATTTAATCAAGAGCTGTTAAATATTAATTTTTTAGAAATCTAAAATGATACATTTTCATGAAATTTGTTGCTGACGCTCTTTATTTTAAAAATAAGGACTTAACTGGGATAATTAGTAATTTAAATAAACATTTGAGTATAAAAGATTCTTTATTTAAAGGTATTAAGGTAATATTTTTCCGGTTGTGGAATGTGATTGAATCCTTTTTTAAAAATTTTTAATAGAAACAAAAGAGTCAACGAGGTTTGCTCTCTTGATGCGTTCGACTTCACGTATAAAGTTAATTATGAGCGAATCAAACAAGAGAAAATTTTGGAAGATTCGTTTTACTGGGAAACTGCTTAGAAGTGCCATCTTCGTTGTTTGCGTTGCTTGCTTTTCCTGGCAGTCGGCCGACTTCTTGCAGCTCTACTTCTCGTATCCTACAGCTACGAGCGTAGACATCACCTTTCCTGAAGTTCTAATAAAACCCGCAGTTACATTATGCAATAGTAATCCGTAAGTATATGTTTTATTAAGTAACATACGTTAATCAGAATGCCTGATACGATGAATCCTAAATAGAAATAGGAATTTTTGTAAGTCAGCTACCTTTATTCGTGGAATAGAAAGAATATATTTTACAATGATGATCTGCATTTTTTAAACTTTGAGGCTCTTTCAACATTATTTCTTTTCTATTTGTATATGTATCAATTATATATTAGAAAGAATCCAAAAATAAAAAGTGAAAAAAGTATTGAATAAAAATAAAGAATTTAAATAAATTGCTTGTCTGAACGAAATAAAACTTCTTGGAACAATGTGTTAAATATTATTTTTTAAAAAAGAATAGACTTCAATCATATAGCTAAAAATTTATATTTTTAAAACGATTCCTTTTCTCTTATCCTCTCAAATTCTGGGAAACGCTTAAAATATTTTTGAAAGACGAAATTAATTTTTTTCACCACTGTCAGAAAATTTGATTCAACCATTTATTTTTAAACTAACTTATTGCAAAAACACGGAATAAATATATAACACCTGGAATGCAATGAAACAGAATATTTTTTTGATTGATTGATATCAATTTACAGAGCATTTTCTTAAAGATTATTCAATTTAAGTTATAAAATATAAGCTATTGTAAAATACCCTCAGCATCTTTATTTATTTATATGCTGAAATTAAATTTTATTATTTGATGAACATTAAAATAATTTTCTAACTGCTCTTTTTTTGCAATTGATAAATAATAAGCTATTTCAGAATGCATAATAATTTGTACAAAATAAAACATAAAGCTTTTATTCCTTAAATTAACGTAGCAGTGCTTATAAATTTTAGAATAATATGTCTGAGATATGTTGAAAAAATATAATATACGAGTCGTTTCTAAAAATAATCATGTTAGGATACACTGTTTGATTGGTTGTACTTAAATGTCTCAATTAGAAGCAACAGAATGGTTATTGGTGACGGAACACGTAATTTCAAACTTTAGTCAAAAGCCGAGGAGGACAAATGAGTTTCTTTCAGCTTCTCCAAATTTCCACACAACGCCATCGGGAGGATTTGGAGCAACAACAAATTTTTATGTGCATTAGCCCCGCTACGCTCTGGGTTTTTTGAAACGCCACAGTTTTGGAGCCTACTTGTGGGTAACAACCCAGGCCACGAGTCCAGGACCATCACCACTAGGCAAACTGAGGACAATGGTATTAAAGGGAAAAGACCTACTGGGAATGGAAAATAGGAATAAAGAGTAACTCATTGTAGAATTGACCATTGATCGTTTTCTTTCTTTTATAAAATGTGTAGAAATAAGACACAGTTTACACACAAAAAAATCGTCCTCATAACTTTTCGGGAGATGAAACCGTCTTATCCAATTTTGGAAAAGATTCATCTGAAACAATCCATTCCTTTGCTTTGTTTTCGGCGTATAATGATAAATCCACGTCTTATCGACGGTGACAATAAGAAATGGCGATGACACCTTGAAGCTACAGCAATCAACAGCTATTTAAACCAAATGGCTGATGAATCAAAACTAAAACATACATCTGAGTCAAATCTATTTTGGCGCTGTTTAACAAATAGCATCAGAACATGTTTAAACAAATGTACCTTAGTAATTAAATTTGTCATCAAAAAAAAAAAAAATAATTTTGAAACACCTTCATGGATCTTTAAAAAATATCGGTTAAAAATTATCTCCCTCCAAATATTAGTTAAAATTAATTTATCTGAAACGATTTTCTGAAATTTCTTCAATATAAATAATGATTTACTAAAAGACATTGATATATAGATTATATCCATTTACAAAATTGAACATGTTTTAAATGCTGTAGATAGGGAAATTCATGACAATAGTAATCAAAATTGCCTATCCTCTCTTTTTAATTTCAAAAGCATTTTTGTAAAATAATTTTGAAACCGAGGAGTTTGATTCTCATTAAATGCATTCAGTGAAAATATGATAAAAATAAGAATTATTTAGTTTTATTGTTTTCTTTATTACAAATAAATGTTTAAAAGGCTAGGCTAAGACTCGATCATTATAAATTCTTTCATTTTGTCTGTCGTTATTAAAAGCTTATTTTTAAGAATTGATTTTATTGCTCTAATTCTGTTAATCGAGAAACTGTCGAAGCTGTTTAGTTCTAGAAAAGGAACTTTCTCTCAAAATAGGAAGTTATAAAGATGAAAGCAAATTAGGAAGGCCGTTTTTGAAATGAATAGCATTTTTCATTACTTTTATTTCGCACAATTCTGGTATTGTGATTTTCGAGCTCAGAGAAACTGTGAAAAATTCTCTGCTTGCCAATTTATCTACATATAAAATTTTCGGATGCATTCAAATGTTATTTTAAGCTGACTTGCAAACTTAAAATTTTACATAATATGAAGCAAAAAAAAATTTATTTAATTTAAAACCATAATTAAATATTTAATTTTGAATCAACTGAAATTAGATATCATATTTACTCTTGGATTGTAAAACATTTTTTTATAAATTTGTACCGTTATTTCTGATTTTTTTGTTTTGAAAAAAAAATGTAGTAAAAAATTAAATTAATGCTTAGAGTTTATTTAATTTTTATGCAATAAACCTTGAAAAAATTAAAATAGCTGAATTATTTATTATTACAATTTAGACTTAAAGATTGGAAAGTAAAAATGTTTATATCTTCGTTTCTTATCACTATGTGAAAAAACTTTCAATTTATTACTAAGAATATTGCAACTTCATGAGATTTCTCGTTGAATTTTAAATTTTTTTCAATACGCTGTGATTCAATTATTCTTGAAATAAATATTTTTTGCGAACTTGTTATTCTATAATGAGAATAATACACCTTTGTTTTAGCGTCAATCGACGGAGCTTTTGCGGTAAATATCCTCATTTATGTCAGGCACCAAACAATTTGACAAAATTTTGTAAAACTTATCCTTATTTTTGCGAATACGATACTTCAGATCTAGTGGTGAGTACATTTAATCATCTATTAAGTTATTTTCGGTTAATAAGAGTCGTTAAATTACCTTACATATTATGACTACTGTATTAAAACAATTAAAAACAAGAATCACAGTTCTTTTATATTTTTGTTTTTGTCGTATTTCAGTATTGAAATTTAGTTAGAATTTTCCTCGGTTTGCCTGAATGAGACAGATACATTTTTGCATGCAAATGACTTTTTCCTTAAGTACGAAGGTGGGCCGAGAAGTTTCTGACCTTGACTCTGAGATAGCAACACTCGTTAATTAAAGCTATTGAAGGAATATGGATGTTCAACTTTTGCCATCTTCAACATTTCATGCATTTTTGGAGATCAGTTGTTGTTTTACTCGTTTGTTGGAATCAATGGGAGTGTTAACGTGAAACTGGAAAAAATCGATTATCGAGCTGTCATTAAATATTTGGTTTTGAAAGACAATAAGCCTACGCAAATCGAAGATGAGTTGGACGCTGAGTATGGGTACTGCAACACCCCCATTAACCACTGTAAAAGTTTCAGCAGCTGAATTTAAAGGGAGTTGCAGCAGCTTGGGATGCAATGAATGCTGTGGGGGTCCAGAAACTGCCTCAAATGACGGGAACATCGCTTAAGTTCACCAAATGATGCTATACTACTGTTGAAATAAAGTGAGAGCGATATGAGAGGCAAAGAATATGCCAAAGCACGTGTTTATCACTTATTGATACAAGATTTAGAAATGAGAAAGCTGTCCTCTTGTTTAGTCCCTCTTCCCCCCCACAGATTTAAATATTGAAGATCGTTCATTTCGATTCATTTTAATTTTATTAAAAATTCAATTCACTGATATCCAAACGTACATTAAAATTAAAAATGAATTACCAATAACTCATAGACACCGATGATCCCCCTTTGCTGAATGAAAAATTTAGGTGGCCATGTAACGAAATGGTTTGTAGATGTCATTGATCATTCATGCTGTTCCGATATTTCTAGACAAGTAGTTACAATTAATAAAAAAGATGGAACCACAACAGTTTGTATGAAATATTTGGATTGAGTATACATAAATTAGTAATCTTAATGAAATATAACTATCCCTTACATCTAACAGACGAATTACATGCTAACTATCAAGATGAAAATACACTGAATACAATTGATTTATGCAATGCTATTTTTCATTCCGAAATAGAGCTAAAATGCCGTTGATACACGTTATTTGAAGCCATAACGTTCAATTTTAATTTCTTCGTGTACCTTCCATTCTTTGCACATCCCCAGCAGTTTTTTTAGCATTACCTTAAGCTTTAGCACGATATTTAAGTATTTATTTAACAAATGGCAAGTTTAACCCCTTGAGGACCAGCACGCCGGGAATAAAGCGCACTTCCTTGACCGAATGCTCTGAATCGAGCGTCACCACCGGCAGGAGCACTTAAAGCAGTTAAGCCTAATCTTACGAAAAAATTCCTACAAAATTAGCATTTAATATAATGACTGTAATTTGACAAGTTATATATAAATAATATACTACAACTTAATATGTATTATTATAAGGACAATAACATTAACGGAAATTAATTAAATATGCAAAAAAATTATAACTAATATTACATAACTACAAAACACACACTTAAATATTTAACCCTCACCCCTGCATAAGTGAAGTGGATATACTTCCTCGTGTTCTCCTAACGATAAGAGAAAAGAAATAATTAAGAACGCCAGTGTCCCTTTCACTATCACTTGCTCTTTTAAAGAGCCGGGATTCTTTGTTTGTTTGCACCAGTAAATTTATCAAACAAAAAAAGCTCTGAACAGAAACTTATACCATTATGTGAAGGTCAAATGTTGCGAGATTCGACTGATGGGAAAACCGTTGTAATTTGGAGCCATCTACTAGCATTTAAAAATTCAAATAAAACATTCCGTTTCCCAATTACGCTCACGCGATGTTGGTCCCAAGATAATAATCGAAGCTCTTAGCGTAAAAGAGACGCTGGCTGATTAAAGAGGAATCGTTGCGTCGCGCATGCGTTACGTTGGTCTTGAAGGGGTAAACATTATGGGGAAGATGTGAATTTTAATTCCAAAAATGCGGCGAAGAATCTCGGAAGCTTAACATTAATGTTTTTATTTGCTTCTTTTTTTTGGGATGAATTTTAAATTTTCAAAAGGGCAAATAATGATCTTGAACAATTTATTACAAAGATAAGAAATAAAAAATTATGTAATTGGCAATGCATTTCATTTTATTTCTGATTGCGGTGCAACATTTACACTTTCAAACAGATTCAAATTATTGCAATACCAAAAGGGTCGAATATTTGTCTGTAGCAATCGTATTACCAAGAAAAAGTAAACATATAGACATTTTATTGCTTAAAATCCAATCAGTTATATCAAACGTTTCCATGGGCGATTCAGAAAAGCGGTACAAGCACGTCAACAAAATAACGACGTTTATAAGTTGAACATTCCAACGAAGTATTGGAAGATCTCCAAGCGAATTGGTATTTTGAAAGAAAAGGAATTAGCTACAATATCTAAATATCACACAATTCTTAATAAAAAATCCAAGCTGACTTCGTCAACGAACGTGACGAGTTGCGGATATTTTCAAAGCAACAGATCCTGAAATTCCACTTTAAAACTAAAGAAATGTCAACCTTCGGCGAAGTTCACCAACTGCTCTAAATCTGCACAGTATTGTGACCGTCAAAAGTACTCAAATGAAACAAAGACTTAAACTGAAACCAATATAATTAGGTCTGTACAAGATAACGAAAAATACTCGAATGACACTTAATTTGTTTTAAAGTGGGGCATTTTTAAGAGCTAGTAGAGACTAGTACTTGTGCCGAAGTCTTCAGGATGTGGACTAAAGAGGACGCTATTACCTGATGAAATTATGTGAAAACATCTTCGTACGAACTCAAAGACACAATATTAATATTTGTTTGTCACAAAACGCGCCTTTTCTTTGGGGTTGATGTTTATTCCTTTGTATTACTTGCGTAATACTCTAGAAAATTAATTTTACTTTTCATTTTTTGGATATTTTATTGTAGTTTAAATTTTCAATTTTTATAACAGTTGATACATTTATTTATTAATTATTGTATATTTAAAACAATAATTATCATTTTTAAGCGGAGAATGTTCTTACTTCAATTTTGTTATTATATTCTTCATATATCTTTATTAAAGTGGAAAAGTATATATTGTATTATTTTGACAATATCATTAACGTCCCATGTGATGTCGGGAGGTCTTGTCGGATGGCCGGTTCCGGGAATTATCCTCTATTTTTAAATCCTTCTTTCTATTTTAAATGAGAATGCTTCATTGAATAACACCGAGGCTAAAATCACAAGAAAAAAAATGTTATTTAAAAGTTGCTATTTCGTATTAAAATTATTCGATTTATTTCAAAACTTTCTTACAAAGTATTAATATCTGAAATATCTGTACGTCTGTTTTGTTTCTAATAACACGTTTAATGAAAATGTTTCTGTATCTTAAAAATTCACGAATAACTTCTAGATACCCAAACTTGGATATTATGCAAATGATTCCACAAATGGAACTCACCATGCTTTGTTGGAAATATATACACAAAATATCATAAAAGACGGTGCAGATTATTGGAGTTGGGAGAGACCTTATAAGAGTGGAAGAGGGAGGTACGAAAGCTAACATTTTCAATATATATATTGCATTTTGCGTTCTAAGTGCTAATGATTTTTGGCATTCAAAATGATCATAAAAACATTATTGCTGGCTTATTGCTCTTTCCTTATTTATCGAAAATTAGTGTACATAAATTAATTAAGGAAAAATAAAATGAGAAATCTTTTATCATTGAATCAGAAATATGTGCATTGCTTTCATATATTTGGAAATGGATGTAATTATTCAGTCAATAATTTCGAATATCTATATATCCGGTTTTTTCGTTAAAATAAATATATATGTGTGTTTCGACATATGCTCCTATATTCAAGCGAATCATTATACTGTGCATTTTTGCAAGACAGTTAATAATACACATAACAGCATTCGCCACATCGTCGTACACCATTATTTTGCATGCGTTACCGTTTCCAGTCATTGTCTTGAGCATTCGTTCTCATTAAACTTACTTATTTAATTTAAAATTCAACAAAATTTTTACCAATATTGTGCTCTGAAGCTCTTTATATGAATGATTTCCAACTATTCTTTTATAATTTGTTTGATTGGTTTAAAAACTGTTACGCTTGGTTTCTGTTATCGAAGAAAATTATCTTATAAAATTTACTTCATTTTTTTTTGAAACTTTATGTATAATTTTAACTTTCACCTCAATTTCTCAGCACTCTTCTACAAAATAGGTTGAAATTGATCTCTTTTTTAATTTGTGTAGCAGTAATAATGATTTCTAAATATAACTTGCGGCTTTCTGGTAAAAAAATAATCTACCAGATTATATAAATAATAAGAAAATAAGCTTTCGAATTAACGGCTTAGAGTTTGTATATTTTGAACGAAATTTCTTATTTTCTTAAGAAGGTCGATAATAAAAAGACACTAAATTAATTGTGAATCAATTATTTAAATTTTTTAACTTTAGAATCATATAAGTATTTAACATTTTATTCGTAAAATGCTATGTATTTGATGAATGAAATTTTTCTATTTTCTAAGCAAATTGAAATCAACTTTCTTTTACGACTATCGAAGAATGGTGTACATAACCTGTTATTCTTCAAATCTTCATATTTATGGCAGCGAGGAAGTCGAAACCACTTATTCCAGTAAGTATTGCAGTTGATGCATATTTAATTTAATGCTTTCTTGAAATTTTCTTTGAATTTAAAACAGATTGAATTTTTTATAACTACTTACGGTAATTTGTTCAAAACATGACTAAGTGCCTCTTTTAACACATGAGGCAAAGTTTAATAATTTTAAAAAAAATAGGAAAGAGCCCTTAAAAAATTTAATATTTAGTATTTTTCACTATTTACATTGAAAAAGTTTATACGTAAATAATTTTTTCAATTGGCCTTCTTCTTTTTTTGATGCAGTTTCAATTGATCACATTTAGTACGGAGTTTCTGTTTAACAAATTTTTTTTAATTTCACAAACATTTGGTTAAACCATATGGGTCTCTCATCCTATTAAATCCTTTACTCTGCTTCAGTATATATATATATAACACATCGATCAATAACTCCCGAGACTAACCCAGAGATGGCGCTCGTAATAAACCAGTAACCAGGTCTTTCTAGAGTACTAACCTTTGCTTGAAACGTGTCAAAATTTTAAGTCGATCGGACCAGGAAAAAGGTTTTTTGAAGTGAAGTGAAAAAGGTTTTTTCTAAGTGGGTGCCGCGATTGCTTTCGATGGAACAAAAACAGCAACGAGTCGATGATTCAGAAAGCTGTTTATCGCTATTTACTCGCAACAAAAAATATTTCTTGCGAAAAAAAAAAAGAAAAAGAAAAAGAAAATTTGGGGAGGGGGGGGGGAAAGATTTGGAAAAGCGTTGGAACGATTGTATCACCCTAAAAGGTGATTAACAAAAGGTGTTATGTTGATGAATAAAAAAAAAAATTTGCAAAAACAATGTTGTTTTCAATTTTAGACTCGGGAGTTATTGATCGATGTGTTATATGTGTGTGTGTATATATATTGGTATGTGTGCAATAAAAGGAAGGAAAAAAAATAAGACAATTTCTATCGTTTAACTACTTTTTCCTTCTTCGTAAATCATTTTAGTCAGCTTCTATGAAATTGCTTAGAAAGTCTGTAATGATTAGTAAGTTTTCAGATCAATAATATTTTTCAAAAATCATTCTTAAAAACATTTAACAAACCAAATAAAAAAAATTGTTCTTTGCATCGCGTTATGTTCAAACAGATTTCGCTATTAAAGGAACAGTGGAACTAATATCTGATAGAATGATTAATTGAATGGATGGTTAGTTGTATGGTTGGTTGGTGAGTAGATTGAATAAATGGTGAGTTAGTTGGTTGATAGAAAGATTGATTTATTGATTGGTGGTAGATTTATATATTATTTAATAGTAGTAGTTTGTTGATCGATTGGGGATGCTAGAAAAAATATAAAGAAATCATATTACTTAGAAAAGTAATTGTCATTGATTAAGTAAATCCCCCTCCGTTGGCTCAAATCTGTAATGTATAAATTATATCAATATCGTTGGATTTTAAAGAATTTTCTACTTTTTAGATGAAACTTTTCGAATTCCTAACAGCATGAATATTTTTGTTGCTGCAATTCAAGACTTGGACTCGTTTTACCCTTGGACCGTCCCACGACTACTTTTGTCCGTCCACTCTCCTTTCGTTCCCATTGATCCAGTTGATGAAGGAGTGCTTTTAGAAAAATATCACGAATACTTTATACACTTAAAGTTAGTAAGTACACTTATCAATACAGCTGTTCATTTCTATCTGGTGTGAAGGACGCAGTTACTGCTTAAATGATGTTTAACAATGAGTTTCGTCAAATTAATTTGAACCTAAAGTTATGGCAACTCTTTTTCGTAATACACAATTTTAGCACTTGCACCTGTTCTAGCAAATATTCTTTATAAGCTTTTAGTCTCTTTCAATGACTGTTATATATATCTCTCTTTGTTTATCAGTATTTTTATTCTTAAATTATCTTTTTCGTAAAAAAAACCCCTTCTAATGTAAAAAAGGAAATAGAGATTTAATTTTCAACAAATATAGCAAAAGGTAGATGCTTAGTATTTAGAATTTCAACATTTCTTCCAAATTGATCAAATTATTTCAATTTTTGATATTAATTATTATACGTCTCAGTCTTTAATTCCTATTTGAACAATTCATGTGCTAAAGAATGAAGCTGAGTAAATATTTACATCGTTTATTTTCAGAACATTTCTGTGAAAATAAGAATGAATTAACATTTTATTTAATTAAAACATACCGCAGTTTATCAATCAGAACGGGTTAATTGTTATTCTAATCAATCGGTTTTGCGCGAAAATACACAAATTTTCTAATAGTAATACATTTAATGTCTTCCATTTCATTTTTAACCTTAAAAATGTTATCTCTATATAGTAATATATAACAAAGTGTTTTGAATTTGATTTCTGAAACTTTTTATGTCAAAAATATAGAACAAATATAATAATGACGCATATTGTTTCATTTTTTTAGCTGAGAGGTATAACTCGTGCAAGAAACAGCATGGATCAATTGTTATAAACTCAAATTTAGGGGGGGGGGCTTATCATTATTCATCATTAGAGTTTTTTGTATTACATACTAGACATTAAAACGTTTTTTTGCGATCGAAGTGAAAACAATTTAAACTTATCAAACAGTAAAACCAATAATAAGTTTTAAATCGTTATTACCCGATGCTATATTCTAACTCAACGTCTTCACCTTTTAAGTATACTTTACTCAAAAAACTGACAATTATAAATGCTATTATAGGATAGAAAAAAAATATTGTAGAATCTTAGCTAATCATTTAAAAAGGCATAAACTTCTTTCACTGAGCTTCACGATAGGGGACACATGAAAATGTATTCGTCGGAGTAACAGTCGAATACCCTTTGTTTCCAAGACGGTCAGAACAACACGAACATCAAACGGTTTTTTTCATATTCTTCTAGAAATAGATAATCACGGAAGCAGCAATTATATGGCTCAACCATGGACTGGAACCCATTGCAAATGTTAAAGAAATTGACTAAAGTACCAGCTATTTGAACAACGTGGAATCCATAGATGTATCCTATTTCACTCCATACCTTTATAATGATACTTTGTTCCGAAATACAGCACAATTGTAAAATTGAAACAAATGTTATTCCCGGTGCTTCAAATAAGAATATTTCGATTATGAAACTATACTTAATACCTGAATTTTAACTGAAACAATGCTTTGTCCATTTTCTCGTCCAACGCACTACTATAGGCACGCTTGTCTCTGCTGCAGTCTTGAGGAAAGCCATATTTATGATCACTGTCTTGGCAGTCCATGGTGCAACTGAACTTTTCGGACATATGTCGTCTTGTAAGTGAGCCAGTTTTGTGATTCAGGGTGCGTAACATAGTTTTTTGTTAATGCAAGGATGCTGACATGCATGAACCATCGTACCTATTGGTCTGGGAAGGCTGTGACCTGCATGACATTCTGTATTTCCCTCAGAAATATTCGATACTATATTTGATTGACAATCATAAGAAAACGACTAAAATTAGCAGAAATATTGGATTACGATAAACCTTACCCTGGAATGTTGTCGTGGTCCAGTTTCTACAAGGGATTATACAATATAGATTTTTCGAGTTACGCCGCAATAAGAGGCAACACAGCGCCTATTGGCGATGGGTGTCGTAATTTTGAGCATTTGTCAAGGGACGAGAAAGATTCCTGAGTAGAAAGATAACTGAATGTTGAAACACGCGAATGGATGCATAGATTTTGACGCCTGTACGTGTGCTAACCACGCCACCAATAGCGTAAAAGTTTTACTGTTTATTTTTAGTGCTACTTTTGTGTAGAGTGGCTGGTTTCCGCTGTGTATGTGAAAGAAATCGGAAAAGAAACCCACTATGAGCAATTGTCTAAGGACACTGAAAGCTCTTGTTTACAGTCCACTTTGTATTTTTATTCTAAAAGTGAAACCGTAAATGACTAATCAAAGGATTTTAATGCAAAACCGTAACATTATTATCACCAAACATTTTTGGAACATAAAATTTCTTAAGAATATGAATTTCTTTGGTAACCGACAGTAGCGGAAATTGAATTTTCCGTCATCTCCACCAAATAATCTCGCACTGTAATCATAGGAGCAAATTGCAGTTAGGTTAATCTAAATAACTTATTTAGGTACAATTCCATTAAATTTTCATATTAACACCACCTAATGTTCATGGTATTGTATTTTCTGTGTCGAGTAATGAATAATATGTAATTAAAAATTTAATTTGCTCATTTATTTAATTTGGATGGTAAAAAAATACTTAGATTATAATTTTTCAGTACACAAAAATAAATGTATAACTTTTAAGATTTTCACTTTCAAGATTATAACTATAAAATTATTTTTTTTTGTTTACATTGCTTTTACATAATTTTTTTTAAAAAATACTTTTTTGTAATTGCTCATAAGTACAAAAGTGTAACTGTTATTTTGGAAAATGTGAAAGTACTTTTAATTATGCTACCTGTCCCTCTTTCTCTCTCTGTTAATACTTTTTGGTAGAATTTTCCGAAATCAAATTTCTTATGATTAACTGAATAATTTTTTGTGTATTTATCATAACCAGATTTGATTTTTATCTAATAAATACCTTCTGTGTACTCCTATGTTTCTTTTGTACCTTAGCGAACATTTGATACAACGATACACATCTAGAAGGTATCTGATTATATGTTGAGTCTGCAGAAATTAGAATCATGTGTTTTGGTTTATCACATACCTTCGAGTATTTATGTATAATTCTGATTTTTTATAATTCCATTTCCAGGAAGAACAGCACCTTCTCGGATCTCCTTATCAAACAAACTGCACGGATTACGAGTATTTATGGAAAAAGAACAACAAAACAGGACCTCGTTCACAAGAAGTATTTTTAGAAACTATTATCGATTCTTATCTAAAAGCTGTTCACACTGTCCGAAATATTTCATTGTTAATAGTACCTATATTTTTCAGATGTGCAGACAATGGTGTAGGTGGAACTTTTTTAAGTCGTGCAATGGTTGTGAGAATGGATTTACTATGCTAGAGAAGCCGAAACGGATGTGCAAGAGAAGTAGGTTCTTTTCAGTTTGAGCGTGAAATATCGTGAATGACTGCGGGATCAAATTCTTAGTGCAGTGAAAATTCATACTTGCTTAACAACTGATTTAAAGTAAAGTTAAAAATTATTTTAAATGGATAGCTTATGATCTGAATTTCCACATAATGTATTGCTTTTCTTTTTAAAAATTCTTTAAAAAGAAGCTTAAAGTTTTTGTGATAGATAAAGCCTGTATAAGAAATTAGCTTTTAACGTAATCAAGATATTTAAGTATATATATTCATCACTTTATTAATATCTATCAGTATCTTCTTGAAAATCAAATCTTTCATATGACGCCGAAGTTAGAAATTATGTGGAATAAGGTGGCCAAAGTAATGCATCAGGATAAAGATTTATGTATTAAGGTTCGATAACTCTGGTTAAATGCTCCTTGTTAATGTTGTCAAACACACTGCCACACTGTTCTATGCGGAAACGTAGCAAATGCATGAACTACGATTCATTAGTGTTTAAACCCAGATTACGAATTGGACGAAAATATTACTGGTTCAGCATTACCTCATAGGCCTCAGCTTTAACCGATGACAAAAAAATTTAATATGACTTTTTCTTTATGGGATATGACGGCATTCCTTTTTTTTTTAAAACAAATTTAGGGTTTTCACTGCATAAATACCAATTTTCAGCACAAAAATGAGATCTGCAGTTCAATATGACGCTTTGGGAAACATTTTCAAAATGGCGAGGAAATGACACTAAACAAATTTCTTTTATACCATCTGTAATTGCATACATTTATGGAACCATTTAGAAAGTTTAGGGAAGTTGCTTTGATTTATATATGCATACACACATACACACACATATATATATATGTATGTATGTAAGTCTATTTGTGTATCCTGGAAGTGCGTCACTCGTACTTCCAAAATCAATCAATCCATTTGTATTTTGTACACTCTTTCTTGAATTTTTTTTTTATTTTACTTCCATTATTTTCCAAATGTCTGGACTATAGTTACATCTTAATTGTATCAGCATAACCCCATTAGGCTCTTGCGCTATTAAAGTTCACTTTCACTCATTCACTTACACTCACTCGGAAAGATGATTATCGTGCTTTGATCCGGAGTTTCAATAAAAAGCAACACGTAAGAATTCAACACAAGGAGTGTTGGTCATGAACCTGGTATTTTTGTACACAGCATAAATAATGATGACACTAGAGATACGTAAAAATTTACAATGCTTATGCCCTTGGAAACCTCAATGTCATAGAAAGGAACCAATCTTCTTTTAATACAAGGAGGTATTAATTAATCCCCCCCCCCATCGACACATTTTTGATGGTATCAGGACTCGAACACGACACTGGACTCGAATATCGAACCCATAAAATAAGATATAAATGTCACAACTTATTCATTTATAAGAAGTAATTTTCGTTGCTTACTTACTTTTAAAAATAATACTTACAGAATACAAGGGCTTATGCGACATAACGATGACTTCAGGGTATTTGACTTTGACAAGAATTTGGATGTCATTACTGAAAGACAAATTTGAATTAGAAGATATTATTTGTGTAGATATTAAAAATGAATACGTTTTTTAATAATGTGTACTGCAATAAGAACTATGACATTTCTTAAAATAATGATGAGGTGCCAAATACAACCATTTTAAAACTGTTAAATCCAATAATCACTAGAGA
>BMAW01047552.1:0-15757 GCA_019974015.1 Nephila pilipes
TATATATATATATATATATATATATATATATATATATATATATATATTGAATGAGAATGATTTTGAGCCGGATCAGCCATTTATTTAACTTGTGAAAAATGATTTATAGCTACGCACTTGTAAATGTTTAGGCCTCAGAAACTTTTAAAAGCTCCGTTTTTTTGTACTACTGATCAATGACTTATTCCGCATAGTCGTGAAACATAAGCAATTCTGCTTAGATGCAGTATACAGCTTGGAATATTTCCCAAGCCAACTTAGTTTCGCTTTCTTAATACTTGTGGCATTTAGGCTTAGCATCGCTACTGGCGTGCACGAAATTTGGCATGAAAAGCTTCATCGCCACAGAAACACACAAAACAACCCAAGTAATAATATATATTAATCTTTTGATTGTAAATTATAGATACGAGTCGGTCTTTGAAACGATAATCGTGGAATACGTCTCGAGAATATTATCAACCATGGCTTAGTCAATCACTTGATATCAAATCAATTCATAATTGCGAAGAAATTTGTCAGGAAATCGTGTTTTCGTTCTTAATTAAACATTTTTTTTAATAAAGAATCTGTCCAGAATAAAGATTCTGTTTTTAATAAAGAGTCTGTTGTTATTAAACTCCTACTATTAGCTCACACTCTATATATATCTTGTTCAAATTTTCCATCGTTAATAAAATACTTTCTATTCATCCACTCCAGTTCAAATACATTTTGTTAAATTTGAAGTGGATGACACTGGATGTTAGTACAGTTTTTTCAAATAATAATTAAATTTAATTGGTGAAAATGCAGTTTAGTCCAACCTCTTGGCGCGATTTCAAAAACTGTCAAACTTGGCGATTTTTTTTTTGGCCGAACGTTAAGTCTGTGAAGAGGACCAGGGTAGCCACATTTGGCAAAATACCGCCAGATAATTCCTGTCGCCAAGGCTGGTTGGGCTAAACTGCATTCCAACCATTTAATTTGCCGGATGAATTAGGAAACAAGCCTATGCTTCTACTGTCATTTGTCTTGCAATGGCAAAGTTCGTATAGCGTCGGCGTAGAATCTTCCTGCCTTCGGATCGAATCTCGTCGAAGCATAAAATTTTTTTATTTGATTTTTAAATAATTAATTTTAGTTTTATATGGGAGAAAAAAAATTTCTCTTATATCTCAGTGACGAAGGGTGTAGATCGCTGAAAAAAAATTTCTTTTGCCACTTAATGGTGTGATTCTGTCCTATGTATATACATATTTATTTTAATTGTAATTATTTAATAAAAAAATAACAAAAATAAATTTTTTTTGTTGACTTAAGTAGTAATTGACTTAATTTTTTTTTAAAAATTACTCGTTTCCTTACAGTTCACCGGAGGACGCCACGGTCAACAAATTGATGTCATTGGATGACGTCATCTAATGAAGCGAAATCTAATCAATATATATATATTTTCAAAATATCATTTGGTAAATTAATTTCGTGGCGGTTGTCCGTCATTATACGGCTCTTGAAACATATTTCAGTCTAATAACAGGTCAAATGAAAAGTCCCTGGCCTACCATAGTAAAACACATTTTTTTGGCAAAATTAGTTTTTTTTATTCATAATTCCCTTCAAGGTTGATACACTGATTATAGCAACTTTTCGATACCATTTTTGTAGTACGATTTGTCCTTTGCTTCAAAATAGGCCTCAGTTTCGGCGATCACCTCTTCATTCGACGAAAATTTCTTCCCAGCGAGCATTCTTTTGAGATCTGAGAACAGGAAATAGTCGCTGGGGGTCGGAGAATACGGTGGATGAGGAAGCAATTCGAAGCCCAATTCATGGATTTTTGCCATCGTTTTCACTGACTTGTGACACGGTGTATTGTCTTGGTGAAGCAGCACTTTCTTTTTCTTCAAAGGCGGCCGTTTTTCGGCGATTTCGTCCTTCAAACGGTCCAATAACGCTATGTAATAGTCGCTGTTGAGGGTCCTTCCTTTTTCAAGGGAGTCAATGAAAATTATTCCATACGCATCCCAAAATACAGACGCCATAACCTTGCCAGCCGACTGTTGCGTTTTCCCAAGCTTTGGAGCGGGTTCATCGTGTGCAGTCCACTCGGATGACTGTCGATTGGAGTTCGGAGTGAAATGATGGAGCAATGTTTCATCCATTGTCACATATCGACGCAAAAACTCGGGTTTATTACGCTTGATCCTCTTCAAACACTGCTCCGAATCATCAACTGGTCGTTGTTTTAGGTCAAATGTGAGCTCGCGCGGCACCCACTTTGCACAGAGCTTTCTCATACCCAAATTTTCGTGAAGGATATGATGTACACGTTCAGTTGATATCTTTAGAGTGTCTGCTATTTCATTCAATTTCAATTGACGGTCATTCAAAATCATTTTGTGGATTTTTTTAATGTTTTCGTCGGTAACAACCTCTTTGGGGCGTCCACCGTCTTCGGTGCTCATTTCACCACGTCTAAACTTAACATACCAATCCTTGATGGTTGATTTTCCTGGGGCAGTGTCCGGAAACTCGGCATCAAGCCACGTTTTTGCTTCAACTGTATTTTTTCCCTTCAAAAAGCAATATTTTATCAACACGCGAAATTCCTTTTTAACCATTTTTTTCACAATAACAAAAGTTGCTTCACTCAAAATGCTATAATTCACAAACTAATGATCCGACAGCTGTCAAATTTATACACACTTCTTTTGAGGGTTAGGGCTAACTAAAAAGCATATGGATTTAATTCTAGTAGCGCCATCTATATGTCAGGCCGGGGACGTTTCAACTGACCTGTTATATTTATCAAAAACTACTTAACTCCAACTGAAGATACGCAAGAATAAAGCAGATTCGGTACTTATCATTGTAGAATATCTAGAATCTCAATCTTAATTTTTGATTTAACTAAGAAATATATCTTACCGGTTCAATCGTTCTCAATTTCACAACTGTCTTCGATCGTAACTACACATATTAATACTGTTTGTGGAATTTTCTTCAATTCGTAAAACTAACAATTAAATTTCAATCTCAGTAACAATTCTCTCTGATGCCAAGTCCATATCCCCTAACTCTCCTCTCTGTTTCCATTAATTGCATAACATTTACATATCATTATATCTAAATCACTTCACTTCATTTCTATCACCATCTAATTTACCTAACCACGCTTCACATTGGTGGGGAAGAAATAGTAATTTTCACCTATTTCATAAAATTATTAATAGTTTGCTGTATTTTCTGCCTTTGTAACTGTATTTTGTAAGAATAGTTTAAAATTTTCGGATTGCGATTCTGTGTATGTGAAACAATCAAATTTTTAATAAATCGATATTTTTTTCAGGTCAGTGACTGTGGTTTAAATCAATTTTTAAAATTGAACTTTTTTTATTCCACGCAATTATTTCGCAGTCTATAACTCATTTAAAAATTATCAGCCACCTAAGGGGCTATTGTTTTAGGTGGATCACATTTGGCGTACCAGATCATTTTCCAATTTTTTTTATCATTTGCTTCAAATTTAATTACATTTAGCTTAAATATATATTTAATAACTTTTCGTTTACTTTAATTTTAATTACATGTAGCTGATATAATATTCAATTTAATAATTTATCGCTTGCTTTAATTTTAATATCGGAGAAGTGTACTATTGTCCTTTTCTCGATATTTCATCGTTTACTTTAATCCATATATTTAACTGAGTAATTTGATAATAATTATAAGAAAAAGCACACTTTAGGTGGCTAAACGTGTTCTTTGCAAAACTTAGCATATAACTTTTTAAAAATTTTTCTTATTGTTTTTAAGATTATTGTGAATGTATTATAAAAATTCTTTGTTCGTAATCAAACGTCGAGTCAATTTCAAAATTCGCCTTTTTCTCATTTTATAAATTTTGTCGCAACACATCTGTTACATAAGAATTATTCAGTAGCCGCTTAAACATCTGCGGCAATTTTTTAAGAAGTAAAGAAAAATAATGTAACAAAAATTAAAATTATGTACGCAAATAACAGGTTAAAATGCTTTTCATAACTGTGACTGAAATATATAAATAGTTCCATTAAATTTGTATAGATGTAAAATATTTCTCTTTTGTCATGATTGTGTAAAATGAAATAAAATGATACCTAGCCAAAGCAAAACCAAACAGAAATTGTTTAGGGGCAGAAATAGTGTATTCTCTAAAACTTTTGTAACATTAGTGTCTTAAATAATAAATAAGTACGAGGGTGGTTAAAAAAGTTCTTGTATTTGATGACAGGTTGCATTATTAAGGTATATTATTATTTCCTTTAGGTGTTTCTATCTATTAAATGGAGCTGAAAAAATTTGCCACTGATTCATAAGTTAATTTGGGTTTTGTAGTATTTTGTTGCCAAATTGAAATATGGTTGCTACCGCGTCGAGTGGTTACTGTCGGTAAGACCTGGATTCCTCGTCACACACCGGAATTCAAGGAAAAATTTAAGCATTGGGTTGCTTCCGGTGAATCTGCTGCATGAAAAGGCACAGAGAATCTCATCCGCCGGAAAAGTGATGGCGAAGAATTTTTGAGGAGCTAAAGGCATCATGATCTCGAATACGAGTAACTGAGACTAGACAACTGACTTTTTCCTCGCGACTAGTGAGTCGTGATTACTTAAAACGAACCATTTTCGATGCAAACATCACCATCTGTTGGATTTTTTAAGATTGAACGTCCTTGTATTAACCTAGGTATTTTAGTTAAGCCCCTCAGTCGTTAATAAATTACACATTATTTTACATTTACTTACACATATATATACCTTTTAGTCAAATCTTTAAATTAGAGCTTGATTAAAAAGATTGTTTTTACACATATTTATTAAGCGGAGTGGTTCATTTTCTTACTCGCAATATCTTTTGAGATGGAGCAAATTTAAACTCGATGATTATTTTGTAATCAATCAATATTATAATAATAAAATTCGAGATGATAAACAAATATCTAATTTTATTGAAAATCTGATATCGAAGATGTATTACAAAGTTTTAAATTTCAAATACAAGTTTCGAGCAATGTGTGTTTCTGTAAAATTTTTCGTGAACAAAACTTGGAAATAATCTCATTCCATTTGGAGTTGTAGATGAAACAGTGCGCAGGATTCCTACCCCTAGAATTATAAAATTATTAAATTAAAATAGTTATTGGAACAAAGATATTAACGATAATGTTTTCATTTTTATGCCTCATAAAATTAATGCAGAACAGATTTTTAAAAAAATCTCAAGTTTAAAGAAAAAATTCAACGCAACGTGCCAGGATATCAAAATAAAAGAATGGACATTTACTTGCATTGTTACTGATTCGAATGTTTGTTACTGGTCATTCTCAGTACAAAAAGAAACAAAATTGATGCGAAGAATGATGGTGATTATCCAAAAAATGAAAACAGTAGTTTGGAATGTTGGTGTCAGAGAAAAATACAACATTCAGCAAAGGAAGAATACATTATCAACAAATAGCGTACGATAAAAATTAAATTTATTTTTATCATCCAAAACTAAAAAATTCTGCATTCAATCTGCTTAATATTCTTAATCCTTTCTATATTTAAGAAAAGATAAACCAAATAAGATTATTTCACTAGCCAGAAATGTGAACGTGAACATTATATTTATCCTTCGGCGTTAGGTAGTTTTCGACTCCGAGGAGGAGGAGAGAGCTGGTCTCGGCAGGTCGGCGGCGTTTCGAACCCTTGACCAATGATTACGAAGAAAGTTGGCCGATTGCTTCTTGCTGCGCCTTTATCAACCAGACGAAAAGAGACGTTCTAAGTTGTTTTAATTTCTGGCGTTGTTTTTGAAGAGTGCCGCCTCATATTCTCCCTCCAGTATAATCGTGATGATACGAACAGAAACATTTTATTTGATATTTGCAGGAAAGGTCACTTTTCCAGCCGTCACTGAGATTGACACATATCCCCTTCCTATTGAATTGAGTTTTGCATGAAATCGCTTCCATATGACGTCATCGGCTGTCTCGAGTTGAGTGGCGGGTTTCGTCGACACGTGCATCTTAGCCGGAATATCATTGGTTGGGGCTTATGTGCGTTTGTCTCAGTTAGACTCACAAAAGCAAATGTATTGGGTCGGAGGCATATATAACCAGTAGTTCTAGACCATGCAGTCATCTAGTGTTCAAGCCCTGGGTCACCACTTTGGCGTTAGATGCTTTCGTGTAGAAGGGGGACAGTTCATTGACATTGGACTGCCGGCAGCGTTTCAAAACCCTTACCACCAGGTCTGAAGAAGATTTTTGTCGATTTTTCTGCGTCTTTATCAACCAGACCAAAAGAGGTGTCACTCAAGTTATTAAGGCATTTTAACTTCTGGCGTTGTTATTGAAGAGATTCGCCTCAAATTCACGTAAAACCACAGCTTTTCTTCATTTCAATTATAGAGAAAGTAATCTAGAATGTCTCTCTAACACTTTTTGCTCCAAAAGAGCATTAGAAATTAATAAAAGCCATCTAAAAATATTTTTATCCTAAAATTAATTTATATAATTGATATCTTTGACGTAAATCAATAAAAATCGAATTGGATTAAAGCAGTCTTTTTCGTTGGACACGTTCCTTGTTAAATTTAATTTATTACTTATCTGTTTCGTGAGCATCAAAAGACAAAATGGATCTCAAAAGATCTCAGACAAAATGGATGAATCCACTCACAAAAATAAATATATATTTGAAAATTTTCTGAATCCATACTTAAAAATAATTACTGCAAAGGGCGTTCAAAAAGTAAGTTACACTTGTTCCCCCATAGATGGAAGCCTTAAGGAACTAGAGCGAAGCCTGCGCAGAAGATAATTGAGTTCCACGGCTTCTAACGACAGCAATTTCATTTGAATAATGGCAACACTGTTGTCGTGTGGCACGAGAAAAACATTGCGAGTCAGCTGGAAATTCATTCCAACGTTAAAGTACGCAGAATAGTGCATTTTTTTGTGTGGGCCAAACGTTTCACGAGTACGGAGGTTGATTGAGAAATATCGGCAGTGCATAGGCCACATATTCTGTCACCACCAACTGCTGGCACCATTTCATAATGGCTGAATTGTCACTTCAGCCACTATGAAATGGTGCCAGCAGTTCGACGATGACTGCACAGACTTAGCCGATGCGGTAAGACAAAGAATGCCAACAACGGTGAGCCCATCAGACATGAGACATCCAAAGTTCCCCCATCAGCGGGGGCCTAAAGTATAGGCTATGGTTTTTTCGATTTTGAAAGAGTTGCCTTCTCTGAGTTTACGTGGAAGGGAAAAACCATTAATGCTGAGTCGTACTGAGAAACACTAAGAAGTTATGCGCATTCAAATACTTAAAATAGGATTGATTTGAGAACAGTAGTAGAAATTCCATAGGATTACTACTGCGTTCATGAAATCAAAATGGCTGATAGACGCGAGCCTTAACTTCATCGTTTGTTTGACGAAAAAATCACACAGGAGCTATAATCCATGTAGTGAGAAACACTAAGAAGTCAGCGCAAAGCTGTGAAAAACAAATGATGTGAAAAGTGAAGCAAAGGCATTGTCCTCTTGCACGACAATGCAAGACCTCTCAAGGCACTCACAATGCAAGGTTTGCTTCGCAGTTTTGGATGGTAGGTCTGGCAGCACCCTCCATAAGGTCCCGATCTGGTTCCCCTGTGACTTTCACGTGTTAGGCAATCTCAAAGAACATTTGGGTGAAAAACAATTCCCAACGATGCCCTGGTTCAGACAGCTATTCTAAGCTGGCCAAGGAGCGATTTCCTACCGTCATGGTATCAAACGGCCAGTGCAACGTTCCGACAAAAGCCTGAAGCGGCTGTGAGATTATGTAGAGAAATAGTGTGATGTATGTGTGTCATATTGCATTGTAGCGCCTTCTCAATAAAGTGTTTTTTACCCACATTATTCGAGGGCAACTTACTTTTTTGAATGCCCCTATTATATCGCACGAAATTTTATTGAAATAATTTTCATTATTACTCAACTTTTATTTTCCATTTAAGATAAAGTTGCTCCTTTTTAATGGGTTTTCTTTAACTCATTGTAATTGTGTCTGGTTCAAAACTTCCACTGCTTTTCTTCCTCACATTTTAAAACGCTCAATTCAGCTGAAATTTTCTAGACACGATTGCTTTGGATGACAATACGATAATTTAATTATAATTAATTAAAATTAATTGATTAAAACTAATTATTTAAAGAATTAAAATTTACATCAAATTTACATCAAGCCAACCCACCAAGTGGTCGCTAAATCCTCGTTTAATTTATCGTTTGCTTTAATTTAAATTACACGTAGCTGATATGATATTCACTTTAATAATTTATCGTTTGCTGTAATTTTAATTACATTTAGCTTAACTGATTAACATAATGCTTAATTGAAACAAGTATTTTTACACGTATTTATTTTTGATGATAAATTTAATAAACATCAAGTAATAAACTAAATTATTAAAACTAATTATTGAATAAATTCGATTTGACTCAACGTTCCCTTTCGCTCTTAAACTTTAAGGCATAAAAAATTATATTTGTCAAAGTGTGAAGTTTGAAAGAAAACCCATGTTAAAAAAACTCGTTTTTTTAACGGTGTTATTATAGTAGCATTCTCTTCTACAGGCTTATGCAAGTGAAAATCATAAGATCATCCTTTTAAGTTTTAAAATAACTTTAGACATTTTTTTCTTTTTATGAGCCTACATTTTAATTATATTTAATGAGAATTATTTCACTTAAAATTTTTTTCTTAAAAATAACTTTTCATCTTTATTGTCATAATTGGCCTAATCAGTTTTTTTCCTAATTCGAACTTATTAGAGGCATTTCCCACTGTCGTAGTAAAAATAAAAGAGACCAAAATTATTATTTTTTGGGAGGAAAAAGCATACAGTTAACTTTTTAAAACGGATTCTTAAGCCCTTTTCTATTTAAAAAGAAATATAATTAAATAAGAGGATGAATATTTTGTTAACCAAGAACTTAAATCATTACGCACCGATATTTTAATTATTCCTTAATAGAATTTGAGTTGGTCTTTAAAATTACTTTTCGTTAAATTATTAGTAATCAAAATCTTCGAATTGGATTTATTGATTTTTCATTTCTGTCGCATTTATACGGGAACTATTGGTGACGGTCTAAGTCATTTGTAACTTCGGTCAAGTAACGAGGATGATACTTCAGCTGGCCCCTTCCTCTCCAAAACCTTCACACCATGCCAATGGAAAGACTCGGGATTTTGATAGATTTAATGTGTATCAGCCCCATTACTTGACGGTCTTCGATGACATCCTGACACTTAACAACGCCTCGAGAAAATTACGCCGGAAGCGAGTTAACGACCATGACCATTAGGATCCACGACCACGACCATGACCTGATTCTTTGATAGCTCATTGCTCAATGTTATATGTTATTCAAAAGTTTTAAAGGTACCAGGACTTTAGGGGGAATTATGGAATGGCATAACTAAGACTCTTTATTTTTGTGATAGATATCTTTTCAAACTGAAAAAATATCTATCACAAAAAAAAAGATCAGATCAGATTTTACGTGTGCCTTATAATTATACTTCAATCCTTCTTATGAACTATAAAAGTAATTCTTTAATGTCAAAAAGGTTTATTACCCTCTTAGTTGAATATGGACATGATTTGTGAGACGTGTTTGTACTCAGGTACCACTTTAAAGAAAACTATTACGCAATACGGTTACGAATTTCTTATGCTTCTATAAACGATATTTATGCATAAAGCGAACCAAATTTTTTTTTCTTCTAAGTAATGCTTAAGTTTAAAGAAACAATCTTTTTATATGAAAAGGGGGAAAAAAATTGAAATTTCCATAACAACAGATTTCTATAACTTTTTGAAAGAAAATATACAGTAATGTTATTATAAAAGTTGTTTCTCTATTTTTTGTGCTTCGTTTTATATTTGAGGTGTAAACCATTTTGTACATTTTATAAAATTTTATTCATAAAAATGGTACCTAAATGCAAATGCATCTGAGAAATCATGTCCATACTCAGTTCTAA
The DNA here is from genome assembly GCA_019974015.1 of Nephila pilipes. Classification (NCBI taxonomy): domain Eukaryota; kingdom Metazoa; phylum Arthropoda; class Arachnida; order Araneae; family Nephilidae; genus Nephila; species Nephila pilipes. The sequence continues at coordinate 10,059 of BMAW01047552.1, forward strand.
AGGAAAGAAAAACTTTTTGACTAAGAAATACTTTTATAGTTCAATAAAATAATAAAAATATTATTAGACACACAAAAATCATAAGCTCTAAGAATAATTTTTAAAACATATTTTATTAAAAGAAAGTCGAAAATTAGATATTTTATTTTCCCTCGCGTGTTCTGGTACCCTAAAATTCATCAAAAATATAAAAAAATAATTCGAGATAAAAACCAACGTTTTTAAAAACAACGTTTTTACAAGGTAGCACAGTTTATTAAAGAAAATTATTGAAATATTAGTTAAAACTGGTCGCAAATATCTAAATATTGCATTGTTAGGCAACTAAGAACGGTTCCCAAAATTTCAGAGCTCTAGCTTGTTGGGAAGTTGGTTAAATTAACGATAGAAAATTTGATGACACACTGATACACACACAGACAGACACACACCAAGTGAAATACATAAAAACGTTAAAACTAACTAAAATTAATTAATTCATCCGGTAAATTGAATGGTTGGAATGCAGTTTAACCCAACCAATCTAGGAGACTAGAATTATTTGGTGGTATTTTGCCAAATGTGGCTACCCTGGACCGCTTCATGGACTTCACGTTCAGCCAAAAAAAATCGCCAAGTTTGGTACCAATTTTGAAATAGCACCAAGTGGTTGGGCTAAACTGCATTATTAAAGAAAATATTAGATAAAACTTGTCGCAAATATCTAAATATTGCATTGTTAAGCGAGTAAGAATGATTCCCAAAGTTTCAGAGCTCTAGCTTGATGGGAAGTTGGTTAAATTAACGATCGAAAATTTCATGACACACACACCAAGTGAAATACATAAAAACGTTTTAATATTGATATTAAGGCAAAGACATTTCTGTAATGTGTTTGCCTTAATATCAATAATGTGAAATATATGGAAGAGTTTGCAAAATCCGTCGACTAATTTTATTCATGTAAATCCAAAAATGCATTGTTGGTTAAATACTTACTTAGTTTTTGATCAACTCCTCAAACTCTGTTTTAAACTTGTCGTTCCCCTCTCCTTCGCCATAAGCCTCGAAAGCTGCATCAAACTGATGGGTCGATCCACCGACATCGAGTTTAATTATAGCCATCGTCATTGCTCGTTTGGCTAAAGTTAGTTTCCTACGAAACGCATTCACCTATTGAGATGGAATGTTCTTACTATTACCAAATGCATTTTGAACATCAAAGTGTTTTTAAATAGTTCATAATAACTCAAACATATTTTATCCAGTGAAGCCCTCACACCCCTCTAATTTTCATGGATTTCAGGTCGCAGAGCTTGCAATTTAATGGTTTTTCTTTTGTGTCTGGTTCAGAACTGTAAAAGCTTTTTTCTCATATTTGAGAGTGCTCAATGGAGTTGAAATTTTCTATACACGATTGTTTGGGATGACAATACGATAATTTAATAATATTTAATAAAAAATGATTGATTAAAACTAATTGTTTAAAGAATTAAATTTTCCGCCAAGTTTCTCGACAAATACGTAGTTTAATAATTTATCGTTTGCTTTAATTTTAATAACATTTAGCTTAAATATATTCAATTTAATAATATATCGTTTCCTTTAATTTTAATACAGCAAAAGCTTACTATTGTCCCTTTTTCGATATTTAATTGTTAACTTTAAATCATATTTTTAATTGAGTAATTTAATAATAATTATAAAAAATACCGCCCCTTTGGTAGCTAAATCTATTTTTTGTAAAACTTTACATAGAACCTTTTTAGGATTTATATTTCTTTTACTAGTACAAAAAATTATGTTACGCATATTATGAAATTTGAAAGAAAACCCGTGTTAAATTTTTTTATTTTACCTGTGTTATTTAGTCTGATCTGTGAAACCCCGCCCTCGAAGCTATTTCCATCTCCTACTACCAACCAATGGAGAAACGACGTTTCGTTTGGAGAGCCCAATCGCAATTCGATGTGACGGAGTAATGGGAAAATTCTTACTTCTCTATCGGTGATCCCTCACTCTCCGTTTTCCAGACGTTTGCGTACTTATTCTTTCTAATTTTGATTTAAAATCAATTTAATTTTGGAAAATTATTTTAATTAGTTGATTTTAATTTCATTAATGATGTGATGAGAGGATAAAATTACTTTTAAATTAGGTACCTGGTCATTTTACGCAGTTGCCTTAGCCGTGAAGCCCCACACAGTGTTTCGCCCTCAGTAAAAGCTTCACGAAGTCTCAACTGATGAAAATACAATTGCAATCGAGGGGCTCATGTCATCTAGCTTGAGTCACATCTTCGAATCCTGTTGGAGCTCTGACTGCTCCAACACAGGCGACATTAATCCGGTAGAATATTTTTGGAGGCCTGATATGAGGTCTTAAAATGTGTTGGAACAAGAGTTACTCCATGTATGGGTGTTGCTTCCCATTCCGGTGTCCGACAACTTCACTTTCCAGTATAAAAGCTAATGCATTACAAGTAGAGTCGGATATATAACTTTTTTAAATTCCATTCAATTATCTTTTTGAAAAAAATCTTCTTCCTATTTTTGTGAAACAGCAGAATTTTTTTACATAATAATAATACACAGCTGTCCGTTAAAATTGCAGCATCGGGAAGGAATGATCTGACGAACGTCAAAATCACATGAAAGGAAGAAGAGGTTGGGATATGCAATTGATTAGTGTTTCAACTCACTTAGACGACGCAGGAGGAAGAAACAACATCTAAAGCACCGTAATATAAAAGAAAAGTTGTGCAATGGAAAGGAAAGCTCTTTGTAAGGTCTGAGTTTGCTCAGAATATCGTGCCATGGCTCGAATAATTAGAAGAAATGCTTACCAGCAAGTGTAGGGACTTGTTAGTGGCAGGACCATTATCTAGCGAGGGTGTGGATTATCGTTCCGTGATATCGTCCATCACAATGGTCGAAATCTAACAACTGTCATGCGAATATGGAATCAATGGGTTGCTGACGTTCATACTGAACGGCATGCAAGATTTCCACACCTTCCCATGACTTACGCCCGAGGGGGCAGGTATGTTGCAAAACCTTACAAACACATCACGGACCATTAGTAAAGAAATGGGCATGTTTGCTGTACCACCAGTATCCGCTCGTACGGTGCGACGACCTTTGCAGCAGCATGGACTGTCAGCACGGGGACTATTACTGAGGCTTTCCTTAACGCTGCAGCATTGAGAGAGACGATGCGTCAGGTGCACCGAATGAAAAAGCTGGATTTAGGATTGGCATAATGTTGTCTTTACAGATGACCCCCAGTTCCGGGTGCAGTATTCTGATGGGAATATACGTGTTTGGAGGCTTCGACATGCTTTCATTCGATATAGACATAGGGACTTGCAGCTGGTGCGATGGCTTGGGCAGCCATTGGGTGCACGATACGCACATCTCTAGTTCGGATCTATGGTAATTTGAACGCAGATTGGAACATTTCTGACACCTAACGTTCAGTGGTTGTGCCCTATCTTCGAGGTCTGCCAATCTCCATCTACCATGAAGGTAATGCACGACCACATGTTGCACGTCGTATTCTGACCTTCTACGATTCACAGGGTATTCGACTGTTGCCCCGATCTGCACTGTCTCGAGATCTGTCCCCCACTGAAAACATCTGGTCATGGATGACTGAGAGATTGTCCCGCCCCTCCTCTCCAGCTGACATGGTTGATGAAGTGGGACATAGGCTTGAAGCAGTATAGAATGAGTTGCTCGTTTCTATCATCCCGTTTGGACTCCGTGCCTAACCGGGTAAGGGCCGTCTTATCTACCAGGGGTGACATCGGTTTCTGCTAATTTCACACCCCTATAAACCCCCAAACTACTTACAAATGTAATAATTTTTCTTCATGATATATTGTTTACATACAATAATATCTTTTCTGTAATTATTTTACTTCATGGTGTTGCAATTTCAATGGCCAGCAAATTTGCATCTTCGCTTCGAAACAGTATTTTTACCTTTCGTTCAATTCTTTTCATGAAATTCGGCAAAATATGGAAATTTTCTTAATTTTGAACAGCAGATTATATTTCGACGAGACACGTTAATTTTAAGAGGAAAAGAAATCTGTTGATGAGAAATTGAAAAAATATTAATAAAAGGACGGAGCCGCATTTCTCCGTGCTTACACCTGGATGTTTTACATGCTAGTTAATCTGCATTGTTGGTGACGCTGTTGTAGGATAACGGGGTAATTCCTACAAGAATGTATTTTTTATTGAAATATCAATTAGAAAAACATTAATTTCACTTTAAACCCTGATTTGAAATTATTAGGTGCTAAATCGTCAAGCGAATTTATTTTTATTTTGCATAATTCTCCATAGAAAAGAATTCTTTTAACAAGCATGATTTCTTCGCTGTTTATACCTATCTTTTTCTACCTTCTTCCCTTTTCGCATTTGAATTCTTCCGGTTAACAGTAAGAGAGTAATTTTAAATTGAACTATTTAATTATTCTTTTATACAAGAGTGGTTCAAAAAGTACTTGCATTTGAAGGGTGGATGGTACTGTTAACGTAAAATGCTATTACCATTGGATGCTACCATCTGTTAAATGGGACCGGAGGAAATTTGACATTGATTCATTAGTTAGTCTTGATTTGGTAGCCATTTGTTGCCAAATCAAAATTTGATTGCTGCCCTGCCGAGTTGTGGACATCATTTTGCTTCCAGTTGTCACCGGTGGTGTGATCGGTACTCGTCATTATGCACCAGAAATCAAGCAAAAATCAAAACATTGCATTGCTTCCGGTGAATCTTTTCCAAAAAAGGCGAATAGGGTCTCATCGGCCAGAAAAGTCAAGACGCTCCTCCCTTTCGCTCCTCGAAAATTCTTTTCGAGGAGCGAAAGACATTATAACCATGAATACGAGTAACTGAGACTCAGACAGCTGTCTAGTGAGTCATTGTGCATACTAAAAACAAACTATTTGCGATGCTAAGAGGGCCATCTCTTGGAAATTTCTAAGGACTAATAGAACGACCCTCGTATCGCAATTTCTGTATATATATATAAAAAAGAAAACTTATTTATAATTCTGTTCTCATTCCATCAATATAATACTCATTCGAAGAAGAGTTCATTTATTTTTATTTATCGATTTTCTAGTTAATGACTTAGTCATTTGGGGTGGAAAAAAATTATCACTTACCACATTTTGTTTCTCTCTCGCCGAAATAGGATAATTCGACTCCCAATTGTCAAGTTTTAACTTTGAAACCAGAATATCGTCATATTTGGCGTAAGCTTCTTTTAACACAGGGGTCAAGTCTCTGAAACAAAAAAATGCAGGAAATCCATCACTAATTTTTGTTTTATTCACGAACATCTGTTTGTCACGGATTCTTTGAGCCGAGGCGCATAATTTAATAAATTGACTTCATTTTATAACTGTCAGGAATTTCAAATTATTTATATATGAAAAACTAAAATAAAAATTTAAAGTACGAAGTGGGGCCATTAAGTAACGAGACTGACACTTCTACAGAAGAAGTACGCAGGCGCCAAACGCCAGAGAGTTTGATTTAGTTTAGTTTAGTTTTTTATTAACGTCGCACTAGAAGCAACACGAGTGCTATTGGCGTCGGACCTCGTAATTTGGAACCACGGTCAAGTGACGAGGACGACACCTGAGCTGGCAACCCCCTCTCCTAACATCCACACCACACCAACGGGAGGACTTTGGGCC
>BMAW01047559.1:734-20966 GCA_019974015.1 Nephila pilipes
AGCCTAGACCTCCAATGCAGCTGGATTACAAGACCACGCCACCGATCTCGGTCGATCAGCTTGACGTTGTTTAGCTATTTAATCCTTCTGACGAAGAGGGTTTCTAGCGTTCAATAATTTTACATAGACGAGAATATGCTCTCAACCCTGAAAGAGTAAGATAGCCTGAAAGCGACATTAAAGTGTTATCACTCGAAAAATGCTTTCAATAGAAATTAAACATTTGAAAAAGTGAAGCATTCCATTTCTTAGCTGGCGCCATCTGGATTCGGAAAGATGAAGCGTGTTTTCCCGCACGGAACGAGAAATGTTTCGATCGTTCGAAAAATTTATGTCTACGTTCGAGCTTTGATTTTGATAAAATCTTGAGAAAAATTACTTCACTAAAATTTCTTATTTCAGTTTCTTTTTAAAACAAAGTGTTGGCGTTAGTACTGTGAAAAAGTCATTCATACTTAGAATTAAAAGGCGTGGTTTTAAAAAATGTACAGAAATTTAAAAAAAAATGTATTTCACGTGCTTGTACAGTTTCCAGAGTTTTAGAAATGAATAGGCAAGTAGATGGGTAAAAGAAAAAATTATGTATTGTGTTGTTTTTTTCCCGAAAAATGAATTAGGATAAGTCAGAAAAGAAACATACATATAAATCACCTTCAAATGCGATCGAAATGAAGTGTAGAGCAAAATTATAATATATCCCTGCAGCTAAAGTATTTCTAACAATTATGCAACAAATAAAATGTTCATTTTGAAAACGATACAAAGATAGTATTTCTTTCTGTAAAGAAAGAACTTCATATTCTACGTCTGAGATTAATTTTTTATGGAAATTCTCAAATCATACATACTGTGTTTCAAACGACACTTCCAAAACCGAATATAGAAGATGTATTTATCCAATGGAAAGCAAACGAAAAAATGTTGAGGAAATACCGACGAGAATAATTCGTTTGTTCACGTATCGATTTTCATATATTCAATTTCTGCAAAACATTGCTACAACACCATACAAAATTACGCGAAGCGTCTCTTGCTCATTATTCCGACGAGATATTCATTGAACTCGATTTGAAAAGTTAAAATTACTATTCCTTAGTACAAATGCACTGCTTGTATGCGATAATATTTTTATGTAACGCAACATGTTTCCATAATATATAGATTAAAAATTTCTCGTTCAGTACGTACATTTTAAATTTTTTGCAATATTGGTCTTTAGCACTAAGATAAAAGATGAAGAAATAAAGAATGTGGGGAGAGGAGTATGCAAAAATTGTAAGAAATTTAGAAGAAAAGGTCATTTCACGGAAGTTGTCTCAGTGGAAAGTGGTTTTTCCACTGTAAGAATTTCAGAATTTTTAACAATCCGTTTGAAGTTAATAAAGTACCAAACTTTTTAAAATACTTTGCATGGCAGGAAATTTACCGTCTAATTTTGCACGATAAAGCGTGAATTCTCGACGGCATTCGATAATTTTTCAAGAAGAGTAATATATCTACAATACAGTGTCAGGCAATTGTGCAAAGATTACATAATAGGGTGCTTTCAAATGGAAGGGTTAGATTCCGGAATTACGGAGGTATAAGTCGTGTGCCAATATTACGTATTGAATATATGAACTTCGATACGTGAGCAAAATGAATTATTCTCGTCGATATTTCCTCAAAGTTTCCAAGCTTATATTTTCCATTGAATGAATAGACTTCTAAATTCGGTTTTGAAGTGTCATGTTTGAAACACAGTATGTATGATATGAGGAATTTGGATACAAAATTGATCTTAGAATATGAAGTTCTTCTTTACAGAAAGAAATACTATCTTTATCGTTTTCAAAATGAACATTTTATTTGTGGCATAATTGTTAGAAATATTTAGCTGCTGGGATATATTATAATTTTTCTCTGTAATCTTCATTTCGATCTTCCATTTTAAGGTGATTTATATGTATGTTTTTTCCTCACTTATCCTAATTCATTTCTCTAGGAAAAAACACATGCATAATTTTCGTTTTACCCATACTTGCTATATCTTATTTCTAGAAACTCCGGAAGACTACAAACACGTGAAATACATTTTTTTAAATTTCACGTACTTTTTAAATGCCTTTTTTTCATAGTGAATTGACTTTTCACATCTAATCAACACTTTGTTTAAAATGTGAATACCAATAAAATTTGTGTGAATAGTTTTTCTCAAGATTTTTAATCAAAATTCAAAGCCAGACATAAAACTGATTTTCAGACGTCAGTATTTCTCGTTCCAGTGGAAACACCTTCTATCTTTCAATCAGATGGCGCCTAAGTTAAGAATAAATGGTCTTCACTTTTCATTAATGTTTCATTGAAAGCATTTTCAGTGATACATCGCACATGTCGCTTTACACTCTTACTCTTTTCAGGGTTGAGGCATATTCTCGTCTATGTAGATTATTGCGCTTACCCTCTTCTGTCAGAAGTTAAATAGCTAAACAAGCGATAGGCTGATCGAGCCGGATCAGTGCGGCGTGTCTTGTAATCGCCGCTTGGCATTCGGGGCTGTGACGGCGTGAGTTGCAGTCGTCATTCGTCTACTGCTGATCGAGCGTCGCGCTAGCATCTCGTCCATGAGATTGGGAGCCTTTCACACCAGGTGGTCTATGAGAACGACGGCCCTGGCTGAAACGAGCAGCAAAAGTTCCCAGAGATTGAGGTCAGAGTGGGAATGGCGCTGTGAGTAGACAACGTTGACCCCATCTTCATCTACAAGATGGACCAGACCTTTTATTCAAATTTTTAAAGAAATTTGCTACAAACATTTGTTTGGTACGATATAAGCTCTTTCTTTTGTTGTAGTCTGTCATATATTGGTACTTTTCATCCCAATAATTTGTGTTCGCACTTGAGTCTCTGTCATCGTCACATTTTCAAGATTCGTTTTCAGTTGAGAGCAATCTCTTGTACTGATCTCTTGTAAAAGTAATCAGACATTGCATTTTGCCGAAAGACAAATTACGTGTAATGCTCACGATCAAAGCTTCTGAACCATTTAACAATCGGAAAAGATTCCTACATTCCTCTCTTATTGTCTCTCCATATTACTCAATTAGCAACTGGGATCAAATTTGAGCTTGATTCAATATCTAAGTGAAAAAAAATGTTAAATCATAATCATTTAAATTTCGGTATCGCATGCAGTTCAGGCTTTAATACCTCCGGTAATTCCAATGATCGCTTCCATTCTGAAAGCACCTCATTATAGTATCTTTGCAATAGTGCCTGAACTGTTTGAATATCTCAACCTTTTGAAAAGATTATGCAGATGCGGTTCCGAATCAAGTCAGCTTATCGTGAATTAGATCGGTAATTTTCCATGCAAGTATTTTAAAAGTTTGGTTACTTTTAGTAAGCTTCAGACCTGGATTTTATTCAGTATAAATTCTGGTATGAAGAACCACTTTCCCTGAGACCAACTTCTTCGATATGAATGACCTTTTCTTCTAAATTTTCAATTTTTACTCGCTCCTCTCCACATTCTTATTCCATTTACTCTTCGTAATCCTCTTAGTGCTAAAGACTCAATATGCAATAATTTAAAATGTAGCGTACGAGAAATTTTTAATTTATATTATGGCACTATGCTTGCTTTTATAATAATATTATCACTATTACAAGACTGTAGTGCTATTTGCTACTAGGGCAATAGAATTTTAACTTTTCGAAACGTTAATGAATATCTCGCTCAGATAATGAGTAAGAGGTCGGTCTTCGTATTTTGCACTGGTTAATGCAAGCTTGGCAAAACGGAATAAATGACCTGATGCGTGAGACAAACAATTACTTCCTCGTCATTCTATCAGAATATTTTGTTTGTCCATTGTACATCTCTATAAGTTGGTTTTGAAGTGTCGTTTGAAACCAGGTAGTGATTAGAAATTTTACAAAAGTCAACCAGCATTAGAATAGAATGTTCTTTTCTTTTACTGAAAAATACTATCTTCTGTATGATTTTCAAATGAACAATTTATTTGGCTTATAATTGTTATGTTTAGCTACAGGTATATCTATAATTTTGCTCACTTCATTGCTAATCGCATTTTCAAGATTATTTATGTTTCTTTCTCACTTATCCTAGATTCATTTTCAGGAAAAACAACAAAATCATATTGTTTCTTTCGCCATTCTAGGATGTTATTTCTCAGAACTCGGAAACTTACAAACACGTGAAATACAGTTTTTTTTAAATTTCTGTGCACATTTTTAAAACCACAGCACTATATTCTAAAGTATGAATGACTTTTCACAATACAAGCCAACACTCTTTTCTTAAAAAATGAATAACAAATTTATAGTGCGTAATTTTCTCAAGTTTTTTAATCAAATTCAAGGATGAGGCATAAGAAATTTCGAACGCAGTCAACATTTCTGTTCGTAAGGCAATTAAGTAGATATGCCGCTGCCTCGTCAGAGTCATACGGCGATGCTTCACTTTTCAAATGTTTAATTTCTATTGAGAAGTTTTCAGTGATACACGTATGTCAGTTTCAGATATTGCCTCTTTCAGGGTTGAGCAGCTTATTCGTCTAGGGATATGTGAACGCTAGCGCCCTCTTCAGTCAAGGATGAATAGCTAAACAAACGTCAAGCTGATCGACGGATCGTGTGGCTGCATAATCGCGCATTGGGTACTGTTGATAGGGCTGTGAGTGGGAGTTGGTCCTCGATTCATCTTGTGATCAGCGCTGCCTAACATCTCGTCCAATATGGTGGTGGGAGCCTGCTCTCACCAGGTGGTCTAGAGGTCTGAAGCCCATGCGGAACAGGGCAGACAAAGTTCCCCTATGGTGCAGTAGTGGGATAGCGTCAGTAGTAGAAACAACTGGTTGCCCCATTTCTTCGTACACGTGGGCATGACTCTTTTATTCAAATTTTAGAAATTTTGACAAAAACATGATTTGTGCGATCATAACCACTCTTTTTGTGTCTGTCCAGTCATACTTTGAATGTATTTTCATCAATTAATTTTAGTATTACTGAGTTATTCATACATTTTCAAGATTCGTTTTCGGTTGGTATGAGCAATTTCTCCTTTTTTACTGTCCTGTTGTAAAGCGGTAGACATTGCATTGTGAACAGAATGCAGTAAATATATCCTGATAAAGTTCTAACCATTTAACAAGGATTGAGAAAAGATTCCATACCTCGTTATTTCTTCCATATTGCTCTTAAATTACGCTTCCAGAGACAAATTTGGAAGCTTGATTTCAATGTACAAATTGGTGAAAAATTTAGACAATCATAATCATTTTAAAATTCAAGTATGCACCGGAGTTCTCGGGCAAACCGTTATACTTGCATAATTCCGGCAACGCTGTCATTTGAAGCACCTATTAATAGGCTTTACAAGTCCTCAACCGTATGTGTAGATATATATTACTCTTTTGCGAAAAGCATCGAAGGCTGCGTCGTCAGCAGATCATTATGCAAAGTGATCAGTGAAAAATTTCCATGCGAAAGTATTTTAAAGTTTGTTCTATAATCTTAACGGATTATTAAAAAATTTAGGTTCTTACAGTGGAAACTTTCCACTGAGAACAATTCTGCAATAAATGACCTTTTCTTCTAAATTTACTTACAGTTTTGCATACTCCTCTCCACTATTCTTCTATTCAGTGCTAGATCACTTCTTATATCCCGTTGAAAATGTTAAATAATGTACGTCTGAACAGAGAAATTTTTAATCTATATATTATGGACACATGTTGCGTTACATTACGCATACCCGCTGTGGTCATTGCATAGAATAGTAATTCCCTTTTCAAATCAGTTGAATGAATATTCGTCGGAATAATGGAGTCAAGAGACACGTATATATTTGTATGGAATATATGTAAAGTTTTGAAATTGAATATACTTATGAAACTTCAAACCGTGAACAAAGATATTCTCGTCAGTATTTCTCAGCATATTTCGTTTGTCTCCATTGAATGAAATACATCTCTATTCGGTTTGAAGTAGTCGATTTGAAGAAACAACAGATAGTGTATGTGAATTTATAGGAAAAATTAGTCTCAGACGTAGAATACAAGTTTCTTCTTTCAGAAGAAATATATCTTTCTATCGTTTTCAAATGAAACATTTTATTTGAGTGCAATGGTGTGTGATATTTTAGGCAGGGATATATTGTATTTTCTGCTCCTTATTTCTACGCATTTAGAGAGTGTTATGTATGTTTCTTTTCATACTTATCTTCTCTGAACCATTTTCAGAACAATACATTTTTCTTTCTGCCATCTTACTTGCCTATTTAGTTTCTAGAATCTGAAACTGTCAATGACGTGAAATACATTTTTTAAATTTCGTACATTTTAAACTCACGCCTTTTATTCTAAATATGGACAGCTTTTCAAAGTACTAAGTTCCAACTCTTGTTTCTAAAAGAAGCAGAAAAATTATAGTGCAGTAATTTTTTCTCAAGATTTTACAAATCAAAGTCCGAACGCTAGACATAATTTTCGAACGATCAAACATTTCTCGTCGATGCGGAAAATCACTTTCATCTTTCCAATCCGATGGCGCCGCTAAGAAATGAATGTTTACTTTTGGCGTCTTTAATTTCTATGTGAAAGCATTTTTCAGTGTATTCCGTTAATGTCGCTTTAGGCTATCTTACCTTTCAGGGTTGAGGCATATTCTCTCATAGAAAATTATTAACGCTGAAGCCCTTTCGGCAGGAAGGATTAAATATATAAACAAACGATCCACAACTGTGATCGACTCGGATCGAGTGGCATTTTCGCTAATCCAGCATTGGAGGTGCGTGTTGGATGGCGTGAGTTCAGTTCGTCTCCGTTCGTATATGCTGGTAGATCGAGCTCCGCGCAAGACCCGAATCCATAGTGAGATTGGGGGTCTTTCTCCCATGGGTGTCTAGAGGGACGGACCACGGCGCAGGAAACGAGGGCAAACAAAGTTCCCGAAAGGTGCATGATAGTGGATATGCTCAGTAGAGAAACAACGAGTTGATCCCCCATTCTTCCTACGTCGGACGCAGACCTTTGACTATTTCAAATTTTAAAGAAATTTACTGTAAAACATTATTAATTGCACGATCATAACTCCTTGTTGTAGTCTGTCACATCTTTTCAATATTTATTTCTTCATCAATAATTTTAGGTTGTACTTATGAGTTTATCTGCACTCACTTTTCAAGATCGTTTTCGAGGGTTAAGAGCATATCCCTTTTTTTTCTGTCCATTTAGAAAAGTGTGGTAAAGGACCATTGTCATTTGCAGGTCCAAATTACAGTTAATTACATAAAGTTTCTAACCATTTAAATGAAAGATCAAGTCCAAACCTCTCGTTCATATTCTCATATTACCCACGTAAATCAGAGAAAATTCTGAGCTTTGATTTAACATACAAAATTTGAAAAAAAATTTATCATATTATTTCTATTTTGGCCAATGACGAGCTAGGCTGACTTATACCGTATGGTCCAGATCTGAACGTCTTCATGTTTGAAAGCACCTATTAGTAAGTCTTTGCAATACCTCAACCTGATTGTGATATTACCTCTTGAAAAGTTATCGAGATGCGGTCCGAATTCACGCTTTATGCAAATGCAAGGTCAGAGTAAATTCTCTGCAAGTATTTTAAAAGTTTTGGTACTCTTTGTAACTTAACGAGTTGTTAAATTCTTTAATATACGAATGAACATCACTTCATAGAACAACTTCGATGAAATGACTTTCTTCTAAATTTTACACATTTTCTGTCTCCCACATTCTTTATTCTTATCATCTTATCTCTAGAGTGTTAAGAGACATGTCAAATTTAAAATGTATACATCTGAACGAGAAATTTTTAATCTATTTATTATTATGGAAATGCTACGTTACATAATAATATTACGCATACAAGACAGTCATTTAGGAATAGTAATTTTCAATCGTTCAAGCTGAATTACATCTCGTCGCGAATAATGAGCGAGACGTTCTATAATTTTACGCAGGTATAATTAGCAGCTGTAACAATGTATTATATGAAACTGGATACGTGAGACAAAGTGATTATTCGAGTATTTCCTCAGACATTTTCGTTTGCTTTCCATTGATAAATACATCTTCTATTTCGGTTTGGAAGTGTCGTTTGTACACATGTATGTAGATTGAATTTGCAGACAAAAATTATCTCAGATGGATATGTAGTTCTTTCTTTACAGAAAAATATCTTGTATGTTTTCAAAATGACATTTCCATCATATTGTGTTAGTAACATACTTCTTTACGTGCGGATATGCATAATTTTTGCTCTGACTTCATTTCTGCATTCATTTATTATTATATATGTATTTCTTCTCAACTATCCTTATTCTTTGAAAAACAACACAATACATTATTTTTCTTCCCATTCTACTAGCCTATTCATTTCTAAAACTCTGGAAACTGTGCAACATCGGAAATACATTTTTTTAAATTTCGTAGCAATTTTAAAATACGCCTTTTTTTCTTAAAGTATGAATGATTTCTATTTGACACTACTCTGTCACTTTGTTCTTTAAAAGAAATGAGAATATGTATCAGTCGATAATTTTCAGATTTTTTCAGTATCAAAACTGACATGACATAAATTTTCAGACTTGATCGGAAACATTTCTCTGTTCAGTCGGAAAACACGCTTAACTATCTTCCACGGTGATGTGCCGCACAGTTAGAATGAATGCTTCACATTTTCCAACGTTTATTTCTATTGAAAGCATTTTTCCAGTGGTAAGCACGTTAATTACGTTCAGGCTGGTGCTACTCTTCTCAGGTTGAGGTATATTCTCGTCTGTTGAATTACTGAACGCTTAAACCCTGTTCCGGAAGGATAAATTTCAGACGCTAATCGGACCGGATCGGTGGCTGTGTCTTGTAATCCAGCTGCTGTTGGGGTCTAGGCTGTTTGGAGTTGGGAGTTCGGTCCTCGTTCGTCTATGCGATCAGGCGTCCGCGCTAAGCATCTCCCATATGGATTTGGGAGCTTAAGTCTCCCCAGGCAGGTCTAAGAGGAGACTGGCCCAGGCGGAAACGAGAGGCAAAAGTTCCAGGTGCAGTAGTGGGTAGGCCTCGTGAGCGAAACAACGAGTTGACCTTAATTCTCTCACAGTGCGTTGAACCTTTTATTCAAATTTTATAATTTAAACAACAATTTGTTTTGCGATCATAACTCTTCTTGTTTATTGTCACAGCATGCTTTGTAATATTATTTATCATCAATAATTTTAGTACTAGCTAGTTCATCTGATCGTCACCTTTTGCAAGATGTATTAGGTATATCTTGATGCTATTTTTCTTTCCTTGTCCCTTTGTAATGGATAGGTGTAGCTTGCATTATTGCAGAACCAAATTATTGATAAATATACATTACTTCAAAGCCATTTGAACAAAGATCAGAAGATAAAAAGATTATCATTCCTCTCTTTCCGTTATTTTCCAATATTACCTAAATACGCTGAGCGGGAAATTTAGCTTGATTTCTACATATGTAACTTGAAACAAAATTTAAATCATATCATTTAAAATTTCGACAGCGCATGCACGTTTCGGGGCACACTGCTACTTCTCATCAATCCTGACGTACTTCCATTTGAAAGACCATATTATATAAGCTTTGACATAATTTGCGACACTGCTATTGTGATATATCTTTGAAAATTATCGAATACGTCCAAATTCATCGCTTTATCATTCAAAATTAGACCTGATAAATTCTTGCCATGAAGATATTTTAAAAAAGTTTGGTGCTTATTAAGCTTCAAACGGATTGATTATAAAATTTAGATTCTTATTGGAAAACCACTCCCACTAGACAACCTCTAGTGAATGACCTTTTCTTCTAATTTTTCTTACATTTTTAACTTCTCCCATACTTTATTACTTCATCCTTTTCATATTTAGTGCTAAAGACCGATAATATTTACAATTTAGTGTATCGTATGAACGAGAAATTTTAATCATATATTATTATGGAAACATGTGCTTTTTACGAAAAATATTTTGATCGGTTATACACCAGTGCGATTTGACTATGAATAGTAATTTTAACTTTTCAAATCGAGTTACTGAATATTCGTCCGGAATCAATAGTACAGAGACGCATGTAATTTGTATTAGTGTTTAAGAGTTTTGCAAAACTGAATATGAAAATCGTGTGTCAAACAATTCTCCGTCTGTTATTCTCAACATATATTGTTTTCCATTAGATAATATACATTCTATATTCAGTTTTGAGTGTCTTTTAGAAACACAAGTATTATTGAGAATTTCATGTAAAATTGAATCTCAGAGTAGAATATGAGTTCTTTCTTTGCTTGAAGAAATACTATCTTGTATCGTTTCAAAATGAACATTTTATTTTTATAATTGTTAGAAAATTTAGCTTTTCGCTGGGAGTCATATACATGTTTGCTCTGTACACTTCACTTCATCATTTGGTGATTGCATATGTATTTCTTTTCGACTTATCCTAATTACTTCTCGAAGAAAAACTTGGCATATTGTTTTTCCCATTTTACTCTGCACTATTCATTTCTTAGAAACCGGAAAACTTGTAGAAACATTGTGAAAATACATTTTTTTTAAATTTGTCATTTTTAAAACTCCCTTTTTATTCTAAATATGAATGACTTTCACAGTACTAAAGTCAACCTTTTCTTAAAGAAACTGGAATACAAAATATAGTGTGTAATTCTTTCAGATTTTTAAATCAAGTGATCGTCTCAGAGTAGAGCCAATTTTCAAACATTCGAAACATTTCTCGTTCGTGGGAAAACACGTTTCACTTTTGAACTCAGATGGCTACAGCAAAATGAAATGGTACTTACTTTTCAAATGTTTAATTTCTTGAAAGCATTTTAGCAGTGAACACGTTACGTGCTAAGCTTTCAGGCTATCTTACTCAGGGTTTGAGGAGTCTCGTCTGTGTAAAGTAGTTGAACGCTGATCAGAGCCCCTTCAGGGGGAAGGATTAAATAAGCTAAAACACAGCTGATCGACTGGGGATCGGTGGCGGTCTTTAATCCACGCATTGGAGGTCCTAGCTGTTGACGGCTAGTTTGGGAGTTGGTCATGCTCCGTCTATGCTGACGAGCGTCCGCTGGCATTCGTCCATATGGTGAGATTAAGCCTGCTCTCACCGGTGGTCTAAGGAGGACGAACGGCCCAGTGACGATGGGAAGCAGGCAGAGGCAAAAGTTCCCCGAGGGCAGAGGGTGGGATAGGCTCTTGATGGGAGAAACATGCGACCCCTATTCTTCCACAGTCAGTATGCAGGACCTTTTATTCAGAATTTTAAAGAAATTTGCAAAAACATTGTATTTGTGCGATCATAACCATTCTGCTATATGTCCATCAGCTACTTTATAGTTATTTTCATCAATAATTTTATTTGCATTGGAGTTATCTCTAAATCGATCACCTTTTCAGATCAGTTTTCAGGGTTGGAGCACATTCTTTCTTTTTCTACCTGTCCTTGTAACAGGTAAGAACATTCTGTGCAGAAACAAATTACCTGTAAATATACATTAGCTTCTAAACCATTTAACAAAGGATCGAAGAAAAAGATATACTTCTCTTCGTATTTCTTCCATATTACCTTAAATACCTTCTGAGACGAAGATATGAAGCTTTGTTGCAATCACAAATTTTAAAACAAAATTTGAAATCGTAACTCATTTAAAATCGAAGCATGCATGGATTCTCAGGGCTTACACTGCCTTCATAGATCTCCTGTCTATTCGATTAGAATACCTGACGTCTTTCTCATTTGAGCACCTGTTTAATATAGTTTGAATAACTGTATAGAAATTACCTTAATTATCGAGATCTCTAAATCATTCTGCATCATGCAAAATTAGGACTATAAATTTCCTTTGCATGCGAATAGTATTTAAAAGTTTGGTTCTTATTAACTTCAAACGGATTATTAAAAATTACAGTTCTGTCAGTGGAAGACCACTTTCCACTGATGGACACTCATGAAAATGACTTTTTCTTCTAAATTTTTACAGTTTTGCTATCCTCTCCATTCTTTAGTTTTCTCCTTATCAGACCAATTACTGTTGATAATATCAATAATTAAATCGCATTAGAACAGAAAATTAATCTATATATTATGGAAACATTGCATACATAAAAATATTTCATACAAGCCGTAGCGTTCTGTCACCTAAGGAATAGTAATACTTCTTTCAAATCGAGGTTGCAATGAATATCTCGCCGAGATAATGAGGACAGGACTTCAGGTAATTTTGTGATGGTGTTAGTAATGTTGCAGGAAAATAATCATATGAAACTCCATACGTAGTTAAAAGCAATTATTCTCGTATTTCTCACATATTTCCGTTTGTCTTCCAGGATAATCATGATCTTCTTCTATGTCTTTGGAAGTGTCGGTTTTAAAGCCATGGTATAGTGATTGAGAATTTATGCAAAAATGTAATCCTCAGAATGTGGAATTGAAGTTTCTGCTTGAGAAGAAAGCTATCTTTGTATCAGTTTTCAAAATGAACATTATCAGGTAATAATTGTTAGAAAATATTTTAGCTGCTGGGATATATATAACACTTTTTTCTGCACTCATTTCCTGATCAAATTTTAAGGTGGATTTATATGTATGTTTCTTTTCACTTGTTCCATTCATTTCTCTCTGGAAAACAATTCATACTTGTTTCTTCCCATTTATTTTGCCTATTTATTTCTATGAAACTTTGCATAAACACGTGAAATACATATTTTTTAAATTTCAGCAATTTTAAAAAATATCAGCTCTTTTATTTCTAAATATGAATGACTTTTTTCATGGCACAAGTTAAATTTTTTTAAAATAGCCAAAAAATGCAGGTGTCGTAATTTTTCAAGCATTTTAAAAAATTAAAGTTTCGGAATGCAGATATGTACTGGAATGATGAAACATACCGTGCGGAAAAATACGGAATTCAGATGGCGCTTGCAGAAATGAAATAAGCTTACATTAAGCGGTAATTTCACAGCATTTCGTCCAGCCTGGCAGAAGGGATTAAAGAAGTAAACAGCATGTTGGACACCGACAGGGTGTGTCTTTACCCAGCGTATGGAGTAATGAAGTGTTGGATGGTTTGAAGTTTCGGCTTAGCGTTATGCGCGATTGAAAGCGTTCAGCATTTTCGCCCATGGTAGAGTTGGGGAGTTTTGTTCAATGGTGGTCGGGAGGGACTTAGTTCCGCCTTAGGCCGGAAAACGGAGAAAGTTCCCGAGGTGCAGTAGTGGATAGCGCTCGTGAGTAGAAACAACGGTTGACCCCCCCATTCTTCAGAAATGACGCAGACCTTTTATTTCAAATTTTTAAAGAAATTTTGCAAAACATTTGTTTTGTGTGATCATAAGCCCTTTGTTGTAGTCTCGTCCATATACTAAATATTATTTTCATCAATAATTTTAGTGTTGTACCATATTAGGAGTATCTGCATCGTCACCTTTTCTGATTGTTTTAACAGGTTGAGAGCAATTTGTCTTCTTTCTGTACTGTCCTTTGTGAAAGTGTAAAGACATTGCATTTTTGCAATGAAACAAATTACGCGTAAATATACATTGTGCTTTAAACCATTTAACAAAAGGATCGAAGAAAAAAGATTCCATTATAAATTTCTTCGTTGTTTTCCATATTACCTTAAATACGCTTCAGACGAAATATGAAGCTTGATTTCACCATGTACTTGAAAAAAAAAATTTAAATCGTAATCATTTAAAAATTCGGCATGCATGGATTCTCGGCACACTGCTTATATTCCAATTCGGAATCTGACGTTTCCATTTGAAAGCACCATATTATATAAGCTTTGAACAATTACTAAACTGTATTGTAGATATATTACTTTTTGAAAATTATCGAATGTGTCCAGAATTCACGCTTTATCGTGCGCTAGACGGTAAAATTTTCGCTATGGAAGTATTCTTAAAAGTTTAAGCTCCTTATTAACTTCAAACGATTTAAAATTAAAGTAGTTTTTATCGGAAAAGAACCACTTTCCAATCGAGACAACTGATGAAATGACCTTTTCTTTCAAATTTTTTACAGTTTCGCATACCTCTCTCACATTTTATTACTTCTATCCTTTCAGTACAAAGACCAATACTGTTCATTTAAAATGTACGCATTGAACGAGATATATTTTAATTCCATATATTGACACATGCTGCTTTTACATAATAATACAATATTATCGCATACAAGCTGTGTTTGCACTATGTAGTAATTTTTAACTTTTTCAACCGTTGAATGAATATCTCGCTGAATAATGAGTAAGAGAGACGGTTCGCGTAATTTGTACGGTGTAATAGTAGAGTTTTGCAAAACTGAATATATGTAAACTTGATACGAGCAAAATGAATTATTCTCATGTCGATATTTCCTCAGAATATTTCCGTTTGCTTTCCATTGAATGAATATACATCTCTTATATTCGGTTTTTAAAGTGTTTCACAGTGACAGTATGTATAGATAGGAGAATTTGGATACAAAAAATTGATCTCAGATGTAGAAGATGTAGTTCTTTCTTTACAGAAAATATACTATCTTGTATGGTTTTCAAAAAATGAACATTTTTTATTTGAGTGCATATTAGAAATACTTTTAGCTGCAGGATATTACAATTTTTCTCTCTGCACTTCATCGATCTATTTTAAGGTGATTTATATGTATGTTTTTTTCTCACTTCTATCCTAATTCATTTCTGGAAAAAAAAAACAATCTATGTTTTGTTTCTTCTCCCACATTTCTGCTGTTTATTTATTTCTAGAACTCCGGAAACTGTTCAAACACGTGAAGTATTTTTTTTTTTTTTAAATTTCTGCTTTTAAAAAACACGCCTTTTATTTCTAAATATGAATGACTTTTTCTACAGTACTAAAAGTCAATCCCTTTTCTTAAAAAATGAATAAAAAATTTATAGTGTCAATTTTCTCAAGATTTTTTTTTAAAATCAAAGTTTGAACGCAGACATAAAAATTCTTCGGAACGATCGAAACATTTCTCGTTCCAAAGTGGAAAACACGCTTCATTTTCCGAATCCAGATGGCGCCTGCTAAGAAATGAATGCTTCGGTTAGTTTCTCAAATGTTTAATTTCTATTGAAAGCATTTTTCGCTGATAACACGTTAATGTCGCTTTCAGCTATCTTTGTACTCTTCAGGCATGTATTTGTCTTCGCCTGTAGAATTATTGAACGAAGTAGAAACTCCTGTTCGGCAGAAGGATTAAATAGCTAAACAAAGACAAGCTGGATCGACCGGGATCGTGGCGTCTTGTAATCCGCCGCATTGGAGGTCTAGGGGCTGCTGGACGGCGTGAGTTTGGGAGTTCGGTCCTCCGTTCGCTTATGCTGATCGAGCTGTCCGCGCTACATTCTCCATGGTGAGATTGGGGGAGCCTTTGTCTCACCAGGTGGTTCCATGAGGGGATGAAACGGCCCAGGCTGGAAACGGAGCAGGCAAAGTTCCCGAGGTGCAGTGATAGCGCTCGTGAGAAACAACGGTTGACCCCCCATTCTTTCCGTTACAGTCGGACGTTATGACCTTTTTTATTTCAAATTTTTTTAAGAAATTTTTGCAAAACATTTGTTTCCAAAGTGATCATATGGTTGTAGTCTGTCCAGCATACTTTGGAATATTATTTTCACTTAATAATTTTAGTGTTGTCTGAGTTATCTGCATCGTCACCTTTTCAAGATTGTTTTACAGGTTGAGAGATAATTCTTAATTTCTTTTTTTCTGTACTGTCCTTTTGTGAAGCGTAAGACATTGCATTTGCATCGAAACAAATTCCGCGTAAATATACATTAAAGTTTAAACCACATTTTAACAAAGGATCGAAGAAAAAGATTCCATACCTCTCTTGTTGTTTCTTCCATATATTACCTTTTAAATACGCTTCAGAGACGAAAATTTAAAGCTTTGATTTCAATACAAAATTGAAAAAACCAAACAATCATAATTCATTTAAAATTTCTGGCATGCATGATTCTGGGCAGTACACTGCTTATACTCTCCGTAATTCCGAATCTGACGTTTCCATTTAAAGCACCATATTATATATTTTGAATAATATTCAAACTTGTATTAGATATATTACTTTTGAAAAGTTATCAATGGTCCAGAATTCACGCTTTATCGTAAAATTAGACGGTAAAATTCGCGAAGTATTTTAAAAGTTTGGTCTTTTATTAACTTCAAACGATTGTTAAAATTTAGCAATTTTATCGTGGAAAGAACCACTTTCCACTGAGACAACGAAATGACCTTTCTTCTAAATTTTTTTTACAGTTTCATACTCCTCTCTACATTTTTTATTACTATCCTTCTGAGTGCTAAAGACCAATACTGTTGAATATTTAATATACGCATTGAACGAAAAAGCCATGGACAGCATGCTGCTTTACATAAAATATTATCGATACAAGCTGTGCGTTTGCACTAAGGAATAGTAATTTAACTTCAAATCGAGTTGAATGAATATCTCGCCGAATAATGAGTAAGATTTGTCTGCGTAATTTTGTAATGGTGTTATATAGTGAGTTTTGCAAAAACTGAATGCTATGAAACTCGATACGTGAGCAAATGAATTATTCGTCGATATTTCAGTATATCGCTTGTTTTCCATTGAATTAATACATCTTCTAAATTCGGTTTTGGAAGTGTCGTTTGAAACACAGCATATGATAAGAATTTGATACAAAATTGATTCAGATGTAGAATATGAAGTTTTTCTTTACAGAAAGAAATACTATCTTTGTATTTTAATGTTTCTAAAAAATGAACATTTTATTTGTGCATACCTGTTAGAAATACTTTTATATTGACATATTATAATTTTTCTCTGCACTTCACTTGACAGCATTTTAAGGTGATTTATATGTGTATGTTTCTTTTCTCTCACTCTTATCCTAATTCATTTCTCTGGAAAAAACAATCACACTGTTTCTTCTCCCATTTACTTGGCTCTACAGATAGTACTACCATTTTTTGCGCTCAAACGCATACAAAATTTCTAAACGACGAAACAGCTTGCCCCGTGCAAAAAACACGCCACTTTCGAATCCATAAGCTCTGCTGTTTGTCGCTTCGCTACTTTCGTCGTTTAACTTAGCCATACGCGATGCCACGCAATGTCGCCGTTACCTTACCTTCGTGCTGTAGAGCTATTCGCCCGTGTACTATTGAACGCGTGTCTGCCCGCAGAAGGATTAAATAGCAAACGTTACGTTTTCATCGACCGGTCGGGTGGCGGCCTTGCAATCCAGCCGCATTGGAGGCCCAGCTGCTGACGGCGGAAAGCCGGGGAGTTCGGCCCTGCTCACCTACGCTGGATCGATGCGTCCGCGCTAAGATCTCGTCCATATGGTGAGATTGGGGGAGCCTTTACCAGGTGACCCAGGGACGAGAACCGCCCAGGCCGGAAAACGAGCAGGCAAAACTGCCATGAGGTATGGGATAGCGCCTGAGTAGAAACAACGGTTGACCCCCCATTCTTCAAGCAGTCGACGCAGCAGGCATTTCAAATTTTTTAAGAAATTTTGCAAAACATTTGTTTGTGCGATCATAAGCCTCTTTGTTGTAGTCTGTCCAGCATACTTTGGAATATTATTTTCATCAATAATTTTAGTGTTAAAATTAGAGTTATCTGCATCGTCACCTTATCAAGATTGTTTTGCTAGTTGGAGAGCACTACCCTTTTTTCTGTACTGTCTTTTGTGAAAGTGTAAAGATATTGCATTTTGCACGAAACACATGCGTAAATATACATTAAAGTCAAAACCATTTAATTAAAGGATCGAAGAAAAAAGATTCCATACCTCTTTCGTTATTTCTTCCTATTAGCTGTTTTTAAATGAGCTGCTTCAGAGAAATATGCTTTTTGATTTCAATACAAAATTTGAAAAAAAATTTAAATCATAATCATTTAAAATTTCGGTACGTATGGATTCTCAAGTATACTTCCGCTTATACCTCCGTAATTCCCACCCGACGTTTCCATTTGTGGAAAGGTTCATATTATATAAGCTTTGAACAATTACCAAACTGTAGCTAGATATATTACTCTTTTGAAAGTTATCGAATGCGGTCCAGAATTACTGCTTTATCGTGCAATTAGACGGTAAAATTCCTTTCATGCGAAGTTATTTTTAAAAGTTTGTCTATTATTAACTTCAAACGGATTTTAAAATATAATTTTTATCGTGGAAAGAACCATCTTCCAGCACTGAATTTCGATGAATGGACCTTTTCTTCTAAATTTTTTTTTTTATTGTGTTTCGTATACTCCTCTCTCATTACATTCTTTATTACTTCATCCTTTCTCTCGAGTGCTAAAGACTCACTACTCGTTCCTAATATTTAAAATGTGCATTTCTTTGAACGGAGAAATTTTTTAATCTATATATTATGACACATGCCGCTACTTTACATAATAATATTATCGTACAAGCTGTGCGTTTGCACCTAAGGGAATAGTAATCTAACTTTTCAAATCAAGTTGAATGAATATCTCGCCGGAATAATGAGTAAGAGACGGTTCGGTAATTTGGTAATGGTGCTAAGAGTTTGCAAACTGAATATATGAAACTCCTGATACGTGAGCAAATGAATTATTCTCGTCGATGTTATTATTTCAGCATATTTTCGTTTATGTTTTCCATTGAAATGAATATACATCTTCTATATTCGGTTTTGAAGTGTCGTTTGAAAACACAGTAGCAAAAGTGATAGGAGAATTTGACAAAAATTTTATCTCAGATGTAGAATATGGTTCTTTCTTTGTTAGAAAATATCTTTGTATGGTTTTCAAAATGAACATTTTATTTGAGGCATAATTGTTAGAAAATACTTATTGCAGGGATATATTACAATTTTTCTGCACTTCTGATCGCATTTATGTGATTTATATGTTTCTTTTCTCACTTATCCTATCTTTATTTGGAAAAACAACACCATACTGTTTCTTCCCATTTACTGCCTATTTATTTCTAGAACTCCGGAAACTGTTCAAACAGTAGAAATACATTTTTTTTTAAATTTCTGTACAATTTTTTAAAAACACGCCTTATTTCTAAATATGAATGACTTTTCACAGTACTAAAGTCGTCCTTTTCTTTAAAAAAAATGTAACAAAAATCTATAGTGTCGTAATTTTTTCTCAAGATTTTTAAACAAAGTTCGAATGCAGACATAAAATTTTCGAACGATCGAAAACACATTTCTCGTTCCGTGCGGGAAACACGCTTCTACTTTCCGAATCCAGATGGCGCCTGCTAAGAAATGAAATGCTCAGCATTTCAAATGTTTAATTTCTATTGAAAAGCATTTTCAAGTGATACCACGTTAATGTCGCTTTCAGGTTATCTTCCTTCAGTTGAGTATTTATCTCGTCTGTGTAGAATTATTGAACGCTAGAAACCCCAGTTCGGCAGAAGATTAAATAGCTGTCGCAAAGACAAGCTGATCGACTCGATCAGTGGCGTGGTCTAATCCAGCCGCATTGAGGTCTGGGGCTGTTGACGGCGTGAGTTTGGAGCGTTCGGTCCTCCGTTCGTCTATGCTGACTGAGCGTCCGCGCTAAGCATCTCTGTCCATATGGTGAGATGTGGAGCCTTGTCTTACCAGGTGGCTCAAGGAGGGACGAACCGCCCAGGCCGGAAACACAGAGCAGGCAAAAAGTTCCCGCGAGGTGCAGTAGTGGATATGCTCAGAGAAAACAACGGTTGACCCCATTCTTCACAGTTTGATGCAGACCTTTATTTCAAATTTTAAATAGGCCCCAAAAAACATTTGTTTGAAAGGATCATAAGCCTTGTAGTCTGTCCAGCATACTTTAAATATTATTTTCATCATCAATTTTAGTAAGAAAATTCAGATATTCCAGACTGTCACCTTTCAAGCCATTTTACAGGTTGAGAGCATTTACCCTTTTTTTTTCTGTAATTGTCCTAGAAAGCGTGTAAAGACATTGCATTTGGTAGGACGAAACAAATTACGCGTAAATATACATTAAAAGTTTAAACCATTTTAACAAAGGATCAAAGAAAAGATTCCATACCTCTCTTTCTGTTATCTCTTCCATATTATCTTTAAATACGCTTCAGAGGACGAAATTTGTGCTTGATTTCAATACAATTTGAAAACCAAAATTTAAAATCATAATCATTTAAAATTTCGGCATGCATGGATTCCCTGGGCAATACTG
>BMAW01047562.1:0-10505 GCA_019974015.1 Nephila pilipes
TTTAAACTTTATAAGGAATGGGCCTGCAAAATCAATGCCTGTGACATTAAAGGGGTAGTTCGGAGTTACACGATCTCTTGGTAGATTAGCCATAATTTGATTTGATGTGATAGGCTTATTTTTGAAGCAAATTACACATTCATGAATAATTCTACGACAATTATTTCTGCCATTGAGTGGCCAGAATTTCTGACGAACAAGATATAAAAGTGAGTGGGGTCCTGCATGCAAATATTTTTTATGATAATAACACAATATAATATCAGTTAAAACATGTTTACTCGGTAAAATCATTGGGAATTTAGCCTTCTCATTCAAATTTGAATTTGCGAGTCTGCCTCCAACTCTAATAATGTTACCCTCATCAAGAAAGACATTAAGAGAAGTTAACTTGCTTCTTGTAGGAATAGGCTCACCTGCCAACAATTTACGCATTTCTTCGGGGAACTCCTTTTCATTTAAGGAGCGGATCAGCCAATTTTCAGCATAACTTACCTCTTGTGAAGTAAGGGGTCCTTTTATCTTTGCACTTCTGGTTCTGCAGTTATGTATGAACCTGTAAAGAAAACTTATAACTCGAATCAATTTTACATAACTGTTTGATATATTAATTATGTTCGCAAAGAAATCATTTTGAGTCATTATGAATGAAGTAATTGTCAGGGAAATGTCATTTCCTGGATTTGAGTTCTTTTTCATTTCTGCTGAATACAATCTTTCTGGAATCGCTTCATCTAGTCCATTGGTCAGGAAGTTGGTTTGACTCAGAAACGAGGGTCCATTCCACCACTTGGAGTTCTTTGAAAGAGCTTCGACACTGATTCCTCTTGTAAGGAGATCTGCAGGGTTGTCCTTGCCTGAACAATGGAACCATGAATTCGGATCGATGAGGGATTGAATTTCCCGAACTCTATTCGCCACAAAGGTTTTCCATTTATGACTGGAACCTTTGATCCAATATAAAGTGATCTTAGAGTCCATCCAGAAAAAGACAGTATTTGGACATTTTCGATCTATTATTTTCTTAACTTCCTTTGTTAAGCGTGCAGCAAGTAGAGCACCCATCAGTTCCAATCTGGGCAGGGATAACTTTTTCAGAGGTGCAACACGGCTTTTAGATGTTACGAGATCAACACTGATTCTGTCCTTGTGCTTAACTCTCAAAAAGGTGGCAGCTCCATATGCTCTTTGGCTAGCATCGGAGAAGGTATGGATTTGGATTTCACTTGAATCTCCAGCACTGGAATCGAGGATCATTCGTGGAATCTTTAGTTCTGACAAAAGAGGAAGTTCTGACCACCATTGTAACCATGTTGTATAAATATCTGGTGGTAGCTCGTCATCCCAGGCTAATTTTCTTAGCCAAAGTTCTTGTAATAAGCATTTGAGCTTAATTGTATAAGGCGATAAAAATCCAACTGGATCGTATATTTTGCCAGCTGATTGTAGCACAATTCTTTTTGTGACAGTTTTTGATGTATCCAATTCTAGCAGTCCTTTCACATCATTTGTGAAATAGTCGAGGATGACATTCCATGGTATCCCTAAAACTTTTGATGATTGGACTCCAGAATTGTTTTCCGAGTGACGAGGATGTGTCTCAAGGCCTTCGTATTCCCATGTTTTCATTAAGGTTTGATCATTTGAATTCCATTTGCGTAATTTCATGCTAGCATTTTTCATGATGGTATCAGCATCCTTTGATATTTTTAAAGCTTGGGAGATGTCATCAGCACCACTAATTACATCATCAACGTAGAGACAAGTGTCAAGCATTTCAGTTGCAGCTGGATACTGTTCACGATATTTCTCGATATGATGCTTAATTGTTGCGGAGAGTAAGAAAGGACTAACGTTCACTCCAAACACCACACGCTTAAATCTGTAAACTTGAAACTTGTAGAACTCGATTTGATTTGAACCAAGTTCTGGAAACAGAAATCTAACTGCATCTCTGTCCTCGTCACGCAATGAAATTTGTAAGAATGCACGTTCTATATCTGCGATAATAGCAATCTTGTTCAAGCGAAAAGAAATGATCAGATGGAATATGTTTGGATTTAAATTCACACCTGGCCATATACAGTCATTAAGAGCTAATTGTCCATCATCATGGGAACTTGCATCGAAAACTATGCGGATCTTTGTAGTTAGGCTTTCTTGACGAAAGACCGCTTGGTGCGGTAAATAGAAAACTGCTCTATCAGTTGACCTTTCAGTTTGTAGAACCTTTTCAATTATTCCTTACGATTCATATTCTTTCAAAATTTCAGAATATCGAGTGAACAGAGTTGGGTCACGAATGAATATTCTTGTTAAAGATTTAGCACGTTTTTCTGCAACGGAAAAATTGTCTTGTAATTCTTGTTTATCCTTTTTCCAGGGAAACCCAACTTCATAACGGGCATTATTGAAACGTACTGAAGTCTTAAAATATTGCATGGCTTGGTCATCTAGATCACAGTTCGGTTCGTCTGTAATGCCTAATGACTCTAGTTCCCAAAATTTTGTTATACTGTTATCAACCTTATCTTGGAGGAAATTGCAATGGTTTGATTGTTCGTTTTGAATGGAACCTGTAACAATATAACCGAACACAGAGTCTTACAATATTATTTGATTGTCATATAACTTTATTTGTGCACTTTTTAATAACTCATAAAATATTTCCCCTCCAAGAAGAATGTCAATACGTTTGGGAATATTAAATTCCGTATCTGCATAAATTATATTTTTTGGAAAATTTATTTTTGTGATATCAAACGGTTCTGCAGGAACACATCCTGTTATTTCAGGCACTAAGAGAAAGTTAAGTTTTCTTTTGAATGATCCACTTTCGTTCGAAATTTCAGTCATCACTCTTTCTTTTACAGCAGTGCAAACACCGTTCACACCCACAATTTTCGCGTTTATTTTTTGTTTCTTCAATCCTAACCAATCCGCGGCTTCAAAGCTACATAAGCATTGTTGACTCCCACTGTCTAGAATTGCATTCAGCAGACGCCAGCTTCCTCCCGCACTTTGAACTTTGACCTTGGCGGAGGAAAGTAAAACTGATTTGTCCTTCACTGTGGTGTACAAACACGATGCAGAGGTTGAAGAAAAATTTACTTGTGGTGAATCGTTCATCGGCGCAGGATTTGGGTCATAAATAATCCTAGATGAACTCTGCAGGAAGGGAACAGGAAGGTTGCCGTTCGTTAGGTTAGATTCTAAACGGGGTTTACTTGCATTGCAAAGAAGTGAATTATGGTTTGCATTGCACCACTTACATTTTTTGTTTAATTTTAAACAGTTCTTAATAAGGTGATGACCGAGACAATTAAAACACAGATTTAGAGTTTTCACTCGATTGTTCCTATCTTGAATAGACATATCATGAAATTTTTTACATTTAAAAACTGAGTGTGGTTCTGATAAACATAGAGGGCAATTTTTTTTATCACTTTTTACAACAAACGTTTTGAATTTGAGAGGATTTTCGTTCTTTGGTTTCAACGAGGAATTTCTCTGCACGTTTTCTAAAGCTTGGCTTCTTTTAATTAAAAAGTCTAAAAATTTATCACATTCAGGCAAATCATTGGAATGTAATTCCATTTCAAATTGTTTACGAGATTCATCGTCTAGACGTTGGGTGATTACAAAAATTAGCATTGATTCACACAAAGCGTTAGGTTCTAATTCTAATTGTTTTAAAGCTCTCAGATGACTCTGAATGGAGTCAATTAAATTTCTAAGGTGAAATGCAGATTAAAATTTTATTTTGTTAGGATTCAACAGTTCAGCAATGTGGCTATTAACGATTAATCTTTTGTTTTCATATCTTCGTTTTAAGGCGTCGAATTAAGATACGTATGAATCATTAACTGTTTGCAACTGTTTTGCATTGCCTTTGAGGGCAGATTGTAAATAATACAATTTTTGTGAATCCGATAAACAAGTATTATCATCAATTAATGTTACAAACTGAGATTTAAATTGTAACCAATCAACATATTTTCCCGAAAATTCAGGTAAATTAATGGCAGGCAGTTTTACGTTACAATTAGCAAAATCATTGTTTACAGACAATTTAGAGGTATTCAAAGCTGAAGATTCAAGTAAAGTATTGAGACTCACCTCTAAATTATTAGCGTCTTCTTCCATTTTATCCAAGCTGTTTTCAAAATCAGGGAGTTCTTCATCCGAAAGAATACTGTAACTTTCGTTTCGTAAAACGTCGATTTTCTCTTTGACCTGGGAAAGCGAGACTTGTTTATTTTTTAGTTCCACTTGATCCAATGGAGAATCCGCACTTTCTAAAGAGTTTTTAATTCGAGTAATTTGACCGAGCAAATATGCTTTCCTTCTGCTCAACACGGTGAGTTCTGATAGTTCTTTTGGCGCCATGTTATCAATTTTCGGTTCTCCGGTTCGACGGACCACAAAAACTGTATGGTGATGAAAGGGGGGTTGAATTGATTAGTTTCGAATAACTATAATATTTTTTTTTGTATATCATCTCCGAAAATTATCAATTGTTGTACTTAGCAATCATTTGCTTCTTCAAAGCATTATTTCTTGAATGTTGGATATATTACAAGATATGTAATGCAAAATAAGATGCACTGAAAATTATCTAAGTAAAATTCTGGTTAGACAAAGATAAAATCTTAAACATTAACATACAAAAATTATTACGCGTTAGATATTAACGTAATTTCGTAAATATGATTTAAAATGAATTTACAATACGAAATGAACGATCGAATTCGTAAATTCGATTGCTCATTTCATAACTACGATGAATTATCTGATTTACGTTGGTATCGTTTGAATTAAAGTTTCACTTTTAGATATACAGGTTAGAAACAATCTAGGGATTGATTGTGATAGATTACATAACCTGTGATAGGAAATTGCATATTACATTCCTTTATAAAAGTGAATGAATCTAACTAATAATATCATTTTAATGATAATATGTATCGTAAAAAATTTATTTGATATTGCAAAATATTCAATTAGTAAATCACCCTAATTATTACATAAATAAATTCGAAAATTTTGTGTATTACCCTAATTTAATGTAACTTAAGTTATGAAAAGATGTCCTTCCTACTTCGAATTCTGAACTTATTTGATACAGAAAAGTTCAAAGGCTTCCAAGAAGACTTGATTTAACTCCCGCGATTTTTTTTTCTTTCGCATTATTTAAAAGTTGAAGTCTTTTTTCCACCTCTATCGGCGAGCATTGAAGGCAGTACTGGACACTGAGATTTTTAGTGTCATTGAATCCATTAGTAATTTTAATTATTTTAGTGTAATTCATTGAGTTCTATTTTTGATTGGATATTATTCGGATGTCTGATGGTGATTGCAATGAACATTTATAATTTTATGAATGTTAAAATGCTACTTTTCAACTAATTTGTCTGAAAAAGTTGCAACTTTTTTTACTTTTGTAATTCTAGCTCTTCGAATTTGGGATATTCTCTTGTAAACATTATTTAGTTTTTATTTCTGTTGAAAAAGTCGAAGTAACTCGGTTTCATTCGAAACAGGTGGTTGAGTTTAGTGATTATGATTTTCTTAACACCTGCGCTTGAGAAACAGTTGGAAAAGCTAATTATGCTTCAAAACATTTTTTGTTTTGTTTTGGATGAGGATTCAATATTATTTCAGTGCCCCAATATCTTAGTTATTATTATCAAATGCTCGAGTTTTATTGTATTTTGATGAATCTCTGTTTATTTATGAAAATGTTTGTGGATTGTTAAATGGAACTTGCGTTTATATTTATTATTTTATTCTTCAGTGAGCACCTGCTTATGTCATTTAGAAGTCTTGCCTACCTTTTCTTTACGGTAGAATTCATATCATATCCATCGAACTGAATGCTCAAAAATAAATGTAAATCACGGAGAATAAGGTGGCCACACGGAAATAACACATGATAGTATTTAACCACAACATTAAGACACAAAATTTAAGTAGATATTTTAGCTCTTCAATAACACGTTCCATTTAGTTGAACGTTACTTTCTTCATTAAATAAAATGTGGTTTGTTTTCAAAAATACAAAGTACGCATAAAGAACACTAGTCCAAAGTTCAAGAAGAGGGAGGAAACGGTATTTCTCTTCCACATTTATTACAATTTCTATGTGCCAATTATGCAGATCCATCCATCTATCTGTCTATATACAGTGAACTCTTTTTTTTTACACGGTAGATACGTTCCTTAGAAAACCATGCAAAAAAATCACGTAACAAATGCATGCGACATATGATAAATTTGTGGGGATATGTTCCACAACTTTCAAAAATAGTGCAAGATGAAAAACCTCAAAACATTTTATCATAAAACTGTGCAAAATAAGTAATAATGACATCTATATTACATATTTATAAAATAAATGTAATTCATTTTATTAAGAAAAAGATTAGTTTACAGTGAAAGTTCAGTCTATAGGTACATACAACTTATAGAAATTCAAATTGGAATAAGGAATGAAACTACTAACAACTATCCATCGCTACTTGATAACAAACGTGCACGATTCTTACGAACTGGATCAAAAATGCAATTATCAGTAGATGTGTCAGATATGTCTGGCACCCCTGTCGGATTGGATTCAAGTGAAGAATTTCGTTCGTTATTAACGGCCTCTGTTTTTTTTTTTTTTTTTTTTTGTTGTTAAAAAGACTATTATTAGCGATTTTTATTTGGTTACTCAAGTTGCTTGTATAATTCTTGATATCCTGCTACACAAAACTTAAGATTACGTTGAAATTTTAAAGCATTTTGTATGCCAGGATCATGAGGAAGAAAATGTTCCATACTTGTAGGAAATTTCAAGCTTTCGCGAATTAAATCAGCTGTTAATAGCTGAACTTCACCTTCGATTTCGTCATTATGGACATTTTTTTACTCTTAGTTTTCATAAATTCGATCAAATCGTCCTCATTCAAAGGGATTTCTAGCATAAATTCTTCGATGTCAGCCGTTTGTATGTTGTTAAAACCTTCGCCACCAATGCATTTATAATTTCAGAACTCACAGTCGGTTTTTGTACAAAGAAACTTCCAATTTTGACGCATGCTGGCAAATTGTTTTTTCCAACAAGAATTTCAGATCGATTGGTGCAACTGTTTGATGGCAAAAGAAGCATGTGTACTACTATCCATAATCATAAGCTTACTCCATGCTTCCGTTACAGTAAAATTTCTTTCTTTCTCTGAGTTTAAAATCTATTTAAACGTTTGCTTTACGTAGTACATTTTAAATGCTGCTTTTATACCTTGGTCGAGTTTCTGAATCAACGCGATATTAGGGGGTAAAAACAGCGTTTGAATTTTTGGAAAAAAAAAAAAATTGGGGAATAGTGGAGGGTTTCGAGCTAGAACAAAAAATTAGTGTAAAAAATGAGTTGAGTATATGTATATATATATATATATTCAGAGAAAGACACTACTTTCATATCGATGATGCATCGTATACTATCCTCACCTTATTTTTCACGTTATTTTCTTTTACCATTGGTCTGTTGGACTAGTTTTAATATTTTTCGTTAACAGATCTATCTAGGCATTCATCAATAACACCATCCCTATTCCCTCATCTCTAACATTATTCCATCAAAACTTAATTATAATTTTTCAAGTAAGATTTTATCATTCATCAGGCTTTTTGATAAATTATCAAATCATTTTCTAGCCACTTCATAATTATTTCTCAACTGTATCTTAGGTTAATTCCAAAGTAATTTCCTTTTATATCGACCATCTATGAATATTAAAATTGTTTTCGAATTCTTAACGAATCCAGAATAATGTTTTGTTTCTCGTATTGTATCACGTTCAATCGAATGAATTTTCACATCCAATTCAAAAATGCTGATTCTAACTATTCTGAATTAAAACACGAAAACAAGCAGACGATTTGTACGCTGTCATACTCGCCAACGTTCCACAAATAATATTGCTCAATGAACTTTTTTGGACGAATAGAATTTTTGTTATATTAAAAAGTGCACACATATCACTTTGGAGAAGTCCATTTCAAGCAAATACTGATTTTTTCCATTACTAGAGTCTGCTGGTTCAAGACCGTTAACTTCAGTTAACATCTTTATAGTCAACAGTACGCCAACGCTCGCACTAGAAAGTTGAGGCATAATGCATATCATACAAAGAACGCCTTTAACATTTAAAAAAAGTTTTTAGTTATCTAAGGGGCAATTGTTTTCGACAGAATAAAAATTGGCGTACCAGATCATTTTTAAATTTATTAATATTCAAATTAGATTTTTTATAACCATGATCTGTTTCTGAATGTGGCCGCGGTAGCCTAGTGGTCATGGCTTCGGATTCGCGTGCTGCGGTTTTCGTTCAGTCGCGGGTTCGGTCCTTGGCCTCTAAAGACTCGCCGTGTAACCTGGGCTGATGCACGTTAAATCTATTGAGGTCCAAAGTCGTTACGTGGTGTGGAAGTTAGAAAAGGGAGGGTGTCATCCTCGAGGTTCAAAATCACGAGATCCGTCGCCAAAAGTCATCATGTTGCTTCTTGGGGCTACGTTAATAAAAACTAAACTAAACAATTTTCTCATTTTACGGCTATATCCATAAACTTATTGTTAAATTTTTCTGTATTCTTTTGTATTAAATTTAACAATTTACCGTTTCCTTTCATTTTAAGCACATTTAGCTTAAAATATATTAATTTTAATAATAAACCGCTTCTTTTAATTTTAGTTACTTTTAGCTCAAAATATATACACTTTAACCATTTATCGTTTGCTTCAATTTTAATTACATGCAGCATATATTATATTCAATTATATGTAATTTTAATAAATAGCTTACATTATATTTAATTATATATAATTTTAATTATATTTAGCTCTTAAAATATATACACTTTAACCATTTATCGTTTGCTTCAATTTTAATTACATTTAGCTTGAAATACATTCATTGTAATATTCATCGTTTGCTTTAATTTTAATTAAAATATATTCAGTTTAATAATAAACCGTTCCACTTAATTTTAGTTACCTTTTACTTAAAATGTATGGAGTTTTACAATATTTATCGTTTGCTTTAATTTTAATTACATGTAGCTTATATTATTGTCCATTTGAATATTTCATCGTTTACTTTAATTCTAATATTTATTTAAGTAATTTAATAATTATTTTGAAAAAGTTACCACCTTGATTGGCTAAACCAGTTCTTTGCAAAACATTGCATAAAACATTTTCCATTATCAGTTTTTTTAGTATGAGCCTTAACATTTCGAACGAAAAGCAATTAAAACTTACGTAGTAACTGAAATTACCTGATTGTTGTGGATACGTGCAAAGTCGATAAGTAAATATATTTGAGGAAGAATTGTACTCTTCTAACTTCCGACCCCATGTACTTGTACTGCCCTTCCATACCCAACTCTTACACCATATCTTATAATATTTATGCACCATATCATACCATTATAATATTTTCGAATTTGAAACTTAATAAACACTGAATTCCAATTGAAGAAATGAAAGAACAAAGAATGACACCAGTAAAAAACGAGTTTTTTGAACATGGGTTTTCTTTCAAACTTCACACTTCGCGTAACATAATTTTTTATACCTTACATTTTAAGAGCAAAAGGGAACTTTGAGTCAAATTGAATTTATTCAATAATTAGTTTTAATAATTTATTTTATTATTGACGTTAATTAAACTTGTCATCCAAAATAAATATGTGTAAACTTTTTTTTAGCTCCATTAAACATTATGTTAATCAATTGAGCTACATGTAATTAAAATTAAAGCAAACGATAAAATATTAAAGGTGTGATTTGGCAATCATTTAGCGACTTGGCGTTAAATTTATTTCTTTAAATAATTTGTTTTAATCAATTCATTTTATTACTTATAATTAAATGGATGACAACAATGTTGTTATCCAAAAGAATCGTGTATGGAAAATATCAGCTCAATTGAGAGGTTTAAAACGGGAGAAAAAGGCTTTTAACGATTTGAACCAGACAAAGTTACAACGTCAGTTAAAGAAAAGTCATTAGAAATACAATATTAATAATCACTAGAGAAAAGATAAAGTCACTCTCTCTCGAATTCAAATTTTATTCAACAATCCTCAATTATGATTTAAATTTAAAACCTTTGCTTATAACAAGCCCTTCTTTTAAAACTCAACAATTCTCACTAACAGTAACTTCGTAATTTAATACTTTAACTGGAATTCTCTGAAATCCGCTAAACTAATTAAGTAGCTTCCCTCCAAATTATAAATATCTATCGGTAAGTCTCGATCCTCTATCTCCTTCATTTACATTTAATTTATATATCATTATATATATTTCTGATTCACTTCACTACACTTTTTATCTTCATCTAATTCACCTCATCTTGTTTCATTCTGGTTGGAAATTTCTTTTTAATCTCTTACTTTCTCTCGCACGCACGCACGCACGCACGCACGCACACACACACACACACACACACACACAC
>BMAW01047581.1:0-11154 GCA_019974015.1 Nephila pilipes
TTTTAAAATACATTTTGGTTTTTGAAAACATTTGTAATTTTATAATAAAACAGTTTGTTGGTGATGGTTTGAAAATTAATCAAAATAAATAATCTTACTTGGCACCTAAACCTTTTGTGGTTTTATCATCGTGAATTTCAAAGAATGGTATGTTAACGCCTAATTGTTTATTTAAAAATCTCTTTAAAATTTCTAATTTATTTAACCAATTTTGTCGCACAAAATACAATTTCGTCCTTTCTATTTTATTCTCAGATTATTTTTGGGAAAATAGTAGGCACTTGTACTTTTTGCAACAACATCACCATTCATTGAACTTCATCTTGAAAGTCATTGGTCGATTCCTATCAGAACTATATACTATATCATTCCCAGCAAAACGATAAATATTTCCTTGAACTTAATTTTTGAGACTGATACCTTCATTGTCTCTGTACAATCATCGATATTCTGAAAAACTGTGCCACTTGTCTATGAACTTTAGCATTTTACTATAACCGACATTCTTCATTATTTCCTTCAAGAAATGGCTTCTTTTCTCCCCGCTATTTCTGCCCATGTACTTGAATTTCCCTTTTCTTGTATAGTTAAATATGATTTATCTACTGATATTTTCCATCGAAGAACATTTTTAATTATACTAATGATAGATACCATGCTTTGAGACATTATTTTTAACTTAGTTGAAAATAACCACACAAGAAATTGCTCATTGAAATCTATTTAAAGATTCCACCAAATAGAGACATTAAAGCCTTTACATACGCCGTTCTAAATGATGGGTTTTGTTTTGTTTTCATAAGCTATTATTTATGTATTTAATCAAGCGTATTTTAAAGTAAGTGTTTTCCGCTTTTAATTAGGGAAACTGCAATGCATATGGCCTGCTATTCATGTTAGAAAGCCCGAGTGGCGATATTTGCTTTTGTTAACTCACAAAAGCCATCATGCAAGCATTAATCCGTGATAACTGCTGACAGGTGCTTTTAAATTTGTCTCATTAATCATCGCGGCTTGATTGTGAATATTGTCCAGATCGTTTTCTGTATGCTATGATGGAAAGTTTCTGTAATTACTCCAGCAGACACAAATACAAAGTAGATAAAACACCAGAGCCATGAACAAAACATATAAAATGGAAATTAAGGTATTCTAACATTTCCACAAATAAG
The DNA here is from genome assembly GCA_019974015.1 of Nephila pilipes. Classification (NCBI taxonomy): domain Eukaryota; kingdom Metazoa; phylum Arthropoda; class Arachnida; order Araneae; family Nephilidae; genus Nephila; species Nephila pilipes. The sequence goes on from BMAW01047581.1 coordinate 1,173, forward strand.
GCAGACTATATTCACCGCGCAAAATAATGTGACTGTAGCTGATAGCATAAAGGAGGTGCTGCTGAGTTTTTGTCTGGAGCGGGATGGCCAATATAGTTCCTGTTCTGATACAGGACACCCTGACTAATCACAGTCGCAATCCACAGCATGTCGCTCAGTTAAAGTGGATTTGGTTTTCTGTATGACAATGATCTCATGCACTGTCGAACCCGATATTTGCTTCGCAACGGCAGGAATAGAACAGATGACTCTCACAAGGATCTTAAGTCCTGGTGGACTAATATCATTTGTCCTCTGTACTTGAAAAAGAATTCAAAGTCTTGACAGTAAACAATGACATAATATTTTCCAAACGGCCGTATTGAAATGCTGCCACCTCCATCAGAGACAGACTTGCTGTGAGAACAGAAATACGGATGAGGAAGCATGTATGAGGAGATGATGCCCATGTGGAGGAAGAATGAGTGATTGATTTTTGCTTTCGAGGGTGAAAATAAAATGGCCCGGCAATTGCCACTCTGATTGAGGGACGGAGAAAGTGACAAATTTGAGCTGATAGATTTCATCAAGATTTGCAACGCCATGGGAGGATCTTGGGATCTAGACTCATCTTTAATATGGAATTGGTCTCACAGTGAATCTTCTTGGTTCATATAATTGGAACCTTGCTGACTCACGTTCAAACCAGCTCAGTTCCTGAACATGACTACTAGCCTCCCAGCTTTAGGAGTAGTGCTGCAAATTACTTTGCAGCAAGCCACCGGCTACACGCTCTTTACGATTTCAGAGGATTCTACATAACAACAAGAGACATAGATCATTTAATAAATTTCACCCAATAAGCTTGGCTTTGAGCAGGACGCGAGTCTTTGGCTCCTTCTGGCTTACAACTGCAACAAATCACCGTCTCCTGAACTGCCATCTGCAGGGTGTCCGCTTCGGTGTGCTGACTGCACCTGAGGCCACCTGCATATTATGTCCTTTGAATTAGTTTGGAAATACTTCAACTAGACTGACCTTCATATTTTCTGACTTCCAGCTCATTGCATGTTTCTTAAAGCTAACTGCATTGTAATCTATTTGCATTTTAGTTGAATTGGTCCTTGTCATCAGAGAAAGAAGACATTGTCCAAATGTACAATAGGAGATTATACCTTTGAAATTAATTTAGTGGGAATCTGGAAGGAGAACAACCTAGAAACGTGATCAGTAGTAAATCTATATGACGGATTGTCATTCTGAGAATGACGCTTTAAATCATTTTGCTAGGAATTGACAGCAATTGAGTCCAAACCCTACTCCTCTTCCAGCCTGCCTCACTTGTAATCAGTATAAATTTGAAATGTCGTTTGAATAATCCCTTTTTGTAATATTATCTCTACAATGCAATCTAAAAGAATGGTTGACCCTTCAAGTAAAGTAATTTGATCATAAAGTGGTTAAAAATCAAATTTTCATGTGTATAACTCTGCAAATAAGTTGAATATTTGTCAGGTTTGCAACTTCTATTATTTTTCTGTTTCAGACGCCTTTATTAGTCATTAAGGAAAGACCCAATACACAATCGCACAAAGAAAGAGGATTACAATTTTCCTGGCTTATTTATTTCAAACTCAGAATACACCCACAACAGAAGACTATTCACTACTAATAAAGTTTATTCTTCCTTCAACATCACTGATCTTAACTCAATCAGCCGTCCTAAATCTATATTCACCTTCTGCTGCATCTATACATTTCTGTAACCATTTGACATCTTATTTATAAATTTATGTAATCATGCTCTGCTTGGGTTGTACAGCAATCTGGAAAATAAACCTAATATAAGTAGGTTGAAATGTTTAATAGATTTAAACATCACAGATTGGTCTTTAATGAGGAGTTCCAGAAAGATAAATTGTTACCTTTTACGTAAGAAGTATCCCAGCACCAAATAAAGGAGCCTCTTCTGACAAGAGGCACAGACCAACAATAACCCAAGTGGAATATTTACCGTTGAATTTGATTCCTTCTTGCTTTCTTTCGGCACCAGCACCCCAGAATGAAACATTACAAGTGTTAGAGAAATAAACCTGTTGTCGTACAAATGTCAGCGCAAAGTTATTATTCCCTGAACAGGAAGAGGTTTGAAAATTTAAATGTCTCGGCCACTGAGACAAGCAGGAAATTTTCCAATTAGGGGTATGTTTGCAATAGACATGTTACCTATCTCTGAATGTGTTATCAGAATTAACTATACAATGGTTCAGAGAAATGAGAGAAAATTTGAACATGAACTGCTTCTGAGCCAACGGACCTTCAGCTGAGTAATTGAGAATGATTCTAAATGTACTTAGAGGTGCTATATTTGAATGAGGTCAGCTAAATAAAAAGATTATTCTACATATGCTTTTTATTTCTTTAGTTTGATCTCACCCTATAAATGATTTTCTTCTTGAATCTGCATTCTTAGATGTACCAGTACAAATCAGTATTTATATATGGCAAATATATCATTTTAATTTTATATACTATTTTCATTGAATCTACATTCTTGATTGTGAAGCAAAGGTTCTAATAATTTATTTTACTTAAAGTAATTAATTAGTCATCTCACTTCCTTAAAGTTTGTGCTCACTTGACTTGAATTCAATACCTTTTGATGTTTTTAAAATGCTGTAATTTATTTTAGAGTATGTATTTACTTATAATATCATTTTAACAATGATTATCTTCACATGCCTTTTAACTTATTAAAAGATATTATAGAATTGATTAAGATAAAATAAATTCTTGAATCATGACTTGTAGCTCATAGATTTCTGTCTCTTAAAATGGAATAAAATACTGACACCTAGCATAAATATAATTTACTGAGTAGATAAAGAAATTTTCACTATAGATTTGAATTTATAGATCCCAGTTGCTCACTTGATCTGTCTTTGATACAGCACAGAGATACTTGCACATTATGAGTAAAATAAGGATGAATTTTAGTCTTAAGGCATCAATATCGTATAAGATCTGTATTGATTCGACACCCGATATCATAAAATAAAATTATCATGGGTAAAATTTCCCAGATTCATACAAATTCGTGCAGACAGTAAGCAAATTATTTTTCGTTGTAAAATAAATTCAAGAATAAATAACTTGAAAAGCTGTTTAAATTGTAATTCATTTCACCCTTATTCAGCACGGTGATAACACTAAGCAAATGAAGAATATTAATCCAAATTCATTTATTTAGAAAGCGAAGGAGATCTAATCTTTTATTAACTAACATAGTTCCAGAACTAAAAAAAAAAGAATCCTCACTCAAAGTTAGACTGAATAAAGAGTCTTCACCACAGATATATCACGACTTTCAGTGGTAAATCAAAGTAAATACATTTTTAAAAATTATAAACAAAAGGATCAATTTATCGCGAAATGAAAAGGAAATGTAATTTGAAACTGAGAATCTTTGAAAATATTATGTTCATTTAAAAATCCAAATTCATCGTATTAGAATAAAATCTTATCAGCTACATTGATGGTTGACAATATTGTTATAGAACCAAGTGCTTACTTCACTAATTTTTCCTGTATGACGTAATAATAAATCAAAAGCATACTTCTCTTTCTATTTAAAACACATCGTCTTTATGTAATATTTACAAAACCAGATATATACTTTTAATATAAGAATTCAAATACTTTTATGCATTAGAAATAGTTTAATATTCAACTATCGAAAATATTTAATTTACGAGTAATTTTTATTCTTAAATTAAAATCGATAAAATATTTTGTAAAATTTAATTTTATTTATTGGGAAAATGTTTAATGGTTAAAAATCACTTCTATACAGGAGATTAAATAGGTCTTAGACGAAAGAAGGTTAATATCTTTAAAAATATCTTGAATTTGTAAGGTTTGTCTGTTATTGAGTCTATATTAGGCTGCAGTGAATCAATACATTGAAAGCAAATAATAATAATAATAAAAATGCATTACTTTGTTTTAGTAGCGATTTTCCTTTTTCTATTTCTGCCTCCATTACATATTCCTAGTATAACCAATCGTTTGCATTTTCTTATTTAAACAAGTGATTAAATATTTAAAAGAACTAGAAAAAGAACTTCTTCACTATTTAGTAAAAATGGTTCTTTTAGGAAATATTTTCTCACAAAACAAGTTTTCATTTTTAATCTAAGAATTCCAAAGACAATTTTGTCGTCATGACAACGTTGTGCTTAAACAGAAGATTATTTATCAATATTCTCGAAACGCGAAGTACCAAAGGAAGGAATAGGAAAAGAGGAAACAGACCTTCCTTTAATTTAGCAAAACCTTAAAACAAAATAAAGAAAACGTAGACACTATTTTCCATATAATTTTTCAGAAGCCCTTTTTGTTCGAAATACTCACTTAATTTTCCTGTTGCTGGTATGTAATACATATTGGAAAAGAGTCAAGAGACTGGAAAAAGATGTCATTTTGCATGATTACAAATATTTCTTCTGTGAAATTAATCCTGAGAACTGTCTCTTGTTACGTATAGCAGTTACAGATCAATTATGGTTGAACATTGAAGAACAATTGAAAAGAAATTGTTGCAGATTTCAATATAAAGTCACACATATATTGAATATTTTTCATTTTAAGAGAGCACAAATGACTTTGAATCATGTTTTCTCAAGATTTAAGTTAACATTTTGATGAATTGATATCATTACACTAGCAAATTTACAAAAAGAAAAAGAAATTTTGTCTATCTTTCCTGAAAGGAAAGCTTGGCATCTTATTCTATCTTTAGATTGTTTCGTTCGAGATATAGAGAGTATATATATATTATGAGCAGAGTTCAGAGGTATTTTCAATATTTGTTAATGTTAAAGCCATCTGTAATAGAAAAACGAAACCATCTTTTATTTTAATGTTTACAATTGGGAGCAGAACATCTTTGTGTTAAATTGGTGATTTTGAATTAGAGAATCAAGTCAATAAATTGAATATAGATTCAGATTCAGCACCTTCGTGTGATTACCTCAACTCTTCTAATAAGAAAATGCAAAATAATGGATTTTCCTTCCAAACCAGTGTCATGCAGAGCAGCTGTGACTAGAGATAGCAGTACAATTTTCCTCCAAACACATCCAAGATATCAAGAGCAACAATCTTTGCTAATTGATTATTTTTATGAACATTGCACTATAAGAAGCAACAGAGGGCTATTGTGATGTAGGTCATAATTTTGAGCTTTATTTGAGTGACACAGACGACACCTGAGATTGGTCCTCACCCTCTAAACTTCCACACCAGGCCAATGGGAGGACATGAGACCTCAAACGGATTTCACGTGAGTGTCACTACAGGGGCCGGTCCTTTGTGGTGTCTGGACTCCAGTCCACGTCTCGACGGAAGCAACGTCTGTCGTAAGCTCGAGATATAACCACTCTTACCACATCATGGTCTTAAGACTATGATGACGAGTAATTAGGACCAATGTGAGTTTAGTATTCATATACGGAATTGGTGAGGAAGTTAACGAAGTTGTAAAATAGCTTCTGGGTTATCTTCGTTATTTGATCGTGTTTCAAAATTTTGGTGTTCATGATCAATAACTGCCATAAATCTCAAGAGAGATACATTTGAACCAGTCTTAAAAAATATTTTCTCTGTTTCTTGCAGAAATGATCGGGAAAAATGGTGGATAGAAAATTTAATATTCACTTAAAGTGCAAAGGGGCTTTCACGTGTATTTTGCTTTAATTGACCTTGTGAGCATTTCTATGATGTTATTCGATCCGAGAATCTCAACTTTTGAATTGTGAGGATTGGTTTAATTGGTTAATCGGAAATGTTTAACGACTGAGAAGCCCAATTCCTTTCAACTTCCTTTATGCACATTTCTAAGACTTTGGTTGATTCTAACAAACTCAATTTATAAATTATGCGAAACAGAATTGCTAAATAAGTTGAGGAGTAGAGAATAGAAAAAGAAAGAAGGGGAACCAGTAGAAGATAATAAGAGAGGAGGAATCTACAGGAGCAATGATAGATTGGAGGGGTTCAAGGGTTAAGAGAAGGAAGTAGAGATCGATAGAATGATCTAAAGGAGATAGCGGGTAAGGAATTATGCGATGGTTGATTCTGATTTTATGGTGGATTGTGTACACACACATACACATATTCAAACAACCTTAAAATCATTCAAAATAAGTATTAATATTTAGTATTTTTTAGTTTACGATGCGTGAAGTTTTACTCCAATAGGCATAACAGATTTCCTGAATGTTAATTATTTTATTAAGGCTCTCATCTACCTGCCATTTTTATTTCGTGGATGTAATGTTAATCCTATGGAATTTCGATAATTTTCACATCCTTACTATTTGATCTATTTGAATGCAATAAAGTGCATCTTAAAGAGCAAAAAAATAACAAAGGTTGCTGCGGAATTACTTTTTCCCTCCGATTCTTAAAAATATTTTCTGAGGACCAGACTCACGAATGAATCATTAAAATATTCTCAAAAATATTTTTATAAATCGGAAGAAAAGAGTAATTCCAAAGAAGCATTCATTATTTTTTGCTATTTCAGATGCAATTTATTGCATTCAAATTGTAAAGATGTGAGAATTAAAGTCTAAATTCCGTAGGATTAACATTAAGCTGACGAAATCAAAATGGTGGGTAGACGGGAGCTTTAACATAGAGTTGAAGGTTTCGTGTCCCATTCCTGTTTTCCAAAATGCAATGGCGAAAGTAAAGGAAATTTTATTTAATGCTAAATATATATTTTAAATAAATTTCTTTAATTGTCTATTATATATGTTTATAAAATATTAGTATTAAAAGGAAAACAAATGCATGCTATTTTATTTTATATAGTTTTAAGTATTTTAATTTTTAAAGAATTTTCATGAGTATCCAGTTATTTTTAAGGTTGCGCTAAATTAACAAAGATAGAATGAAATCAAGTAATTCTGACAATAATGGCAGTTCGAGAATATAATTATTCTAAAATATTATTCTAATACAGCATTGCAAAATCTTTACAAATTTATATTGTGTATAATAATATAATAACCTGAAAATAAAAATAATATAAAGGTACGAAGTATGTATTTTGATGTATAAGGCTTAAAAATGCAAATATTCATTTCAAAGTGAAATTTATCTAGTCTTAGCTGCTGAAAATTTATTGATCAGTTTTTCAGAATGTATGCTGTGGGTAATCAAGGCTGGAAATCTCTTTCCTGTTCCATAGATGATCTCAGATAGGATACACGGAAAGGGATACACATAAAAATCATAGGAAAAAGATATCTTGATAATGATACAAAAAATTAACTTATTTTAAAATTTCATGCGTATCGATTCAAATTAACACAACTCTATAAATTTCTATATAGAGTAAGTAAAACGTGCATTTATCTCATTTCCAGAGTTGTTTCGGAGGTAGCAAATAATGTTGGGTTTTCTAAAAACCACAAGCGAACAACTTATTAAACTTAATTGCGTTCTAAAATGACACATCACGCTGCTTACAAATTTACATACATAATACTAAAAGGAGGTACTTACAATTTTTAAACGATGTTCCTTCGTTCATTTACTTATTCAGACTGAAATAAAAAAAAATGTTATAAGCATGGGTGTCATGTTGTGAATTCCGTTAGGGTTAACAGAAATTCAATAAGTGAAAATTATCCATGTAACGAATACTTTCCTAGATTTAATTCGTAAATTTAGACATGAAGCTTAAGAATACAACAATTTAAAGGCAAAAAAATAAAGGTTTAACATATAATAATTTAGATTGACATAATTCTCCCGTTGGAGCACTATGTTTAATTGATAGCTCTTCCGCTTGGATTGCTGGTTATTAGTGTTCCAGTTGTCATTACTCCTTCAGCGGCCGCTAGGAGGCGCGTTTGAACGCTGGGCAGTTACAATGTTACATAACAGACTCTGCGTGCAAGTGTCAGATGAAGTCTCCTACTACAGGTTGATTAAACATTACCAGACGCAACAATACTGATGGAGTTATGAACTCAATAGACGAATGTTTTTAATTTCTTTTTGCGCTATTAAATACAGAAAACATTACATCTTAAAATTTCGTAATATCATTTTGATGCTCCTTGGATGCTACCCCAGGGACAAATATGTCCACTTGCCTTCCCCCAGTTACGACATTGTCTGTCGAGAGAATATTAAATATATAATTTAAGATTTTACAAACTGATCATTTTATTTTTAATTATCTATTGGTGATGGCACAGTTAAATAAAAATAGTGAATCAATGACGTCACAAGTGTAGTAAATAATGACAGGCAGTTGAAGGAATCAGCATTGGTAGTTAAAGTATATATTTAGGAGTAAGTAAGAGTAGAGAGATATTGGAAGTATTGAATAGAGAGAGGTTGGCCATGTTTTTATACTGAGAAGAAAAAGTATTATAACACTCGCGCGACATTTAGTGTGATAATCGGAAAACGTATATTTAATCGGAACCAGCTTACAAGTTTTATTACTGACTCTGACTCATTTGTCACTTGTAATGTAAGTGGAATGTTACAATATTAAATTTTTTGGAGTCGATACGGGAGTTTCTGTTCGACATTTGCAATACTCATATAATGGTTTTTGATTATTCCTAAACAAGAATAAAATTATGTTAAAGAAGATAATTTTGACTGATTAATTAATGCCTGTGGACTTTTAAGTAAATTTATATGGATCAAATATTAGGTCATTGAACCGGGACGTCAAAAAGGAATGTTATTTGTATCATGTTTTTAAGGTTTGAGATCAACATTAATATTCATTTAAATTGTCTAAATCTTAAAAACTATACTTATCAGCTTTAGTTAGTCACTTATGAAAAACAAAATTATTTAAAAAATTCTGTAGACTTATGTGATAACTGTTTACGAAGAATGGACTATACCAAATATATATGAATAAATTACTTTCAAGAATTTTACTAAAATTCTTTTTCTTTATCATTCTAAGTTAATATCTGTCTAGAAATTAATATTAAGTCGAAACTCCATATTTCGACCTTCTATATATCGTGATTTTATCAAGAATCTTGATATTTTACTATAAAAACAGTTTATGCATACCAAACAAAGTTTCCATAGATCGAACAATTTTTGAATTTGAGACCTTTGTACATATAGACGAGAATTTCATTGTGGCTGATTACCTTCACTAGTCAAAGCACATTGGATGACTGCTTTGAGGAAGATGATCCCAAAGATGATGACAACAACGAAGATGAATTAATTAAGAAACCAACAAGAAAACAAGTTGTGACTGCACCCTATTGCCCGTATTGTCTGTAACCGTAAAAGTTAATTAAGAGATTTAAATTTCAACTTAAGTTCAAACACAGACCAATTAATTAAAAAAATTAGCTATATTCAAAATATGTTAATTTTCTCCTCAAACAAGAGGTATACTCTCCACAATTGATATCCCTTTTCACGGCTACTAACAGCTTCTATAATCTATTAAAGAACACGCTTACTGGAATATGATGCCAGTTCTTATTACTGTAATCTTAATTCTTTTAGACTGAATTCTCTGTCGCTTTTATTCGACTTAATTATATCTATTCACTCTACTTCCGAAGTTTATTTAATTTAAATCACTTTCCGTTTGATTAGGAAGACAAACTGGGAACTTAAATATATAATAAGAAAATAAACCCCACATGTTAGTTGAAGAGAAATAATTCGGAAATGGCCTATATTACAAAGTAATACAGGTAATTCAAACGAGATTTATTATTAAGGTTATTGAAGAAACTTTTATCTCTCTGAATAAAAGTGAACAAAAGATATTAGGAATACTTTTCTCAAAAATAAGTAAACATTTATTTTCGTTTTTATATACATAAAAATTCAATTTTTAGTACATCGTTAACAAATTTGAGAATTACATACTACTTGATCATTTTTTAAAAATAAATTTCTTTGATAGTTGAATGTTTTAAGTCTT
>BMAW01047584.1:0-27196 GCA_019974015.1 Nephila pilipes
GTTATAGATTACCATCAAATACCATATCTTATGTTTTATCGCGATTTCTTATTTGTGTATTAAGTTTTTAAACCCAATATTTCTATAAATTTTTTAATTGATTCTTCATTTCATCGTTCATTTTAGTTGATAACTTTAAATATGTGCTACTGTACATAAGATATGTGTTTTATATATCCTTTGAAAATTTTTAATAACGTATTTTATTTTATTTTCACGAAAAGTGATTTACAATGGTTTACAATTGCTTCTAGGGTAAGTTAGTTAATCAATTATTCTAAGTATATAATTCTCTTTAAGAAACATTGAAATCTTTATTTGCATTTTCTGAAAAATTATGATTTAAATTTTTTTATTACGAAAAATCTCATTTCTGAAAAAGTATTTCATGTATTGAAATGAAATTTTACCACAATGTTCAGTAAATTTCTAGGATTGTTGTGAATTTCAAACACATCTTTTAAGTATATAACTAATTATTTTGGAGCTATTTTTTATATTTCAAAAAGTGATATATTTGTAACATTATGTTGTGTTCATAAGTTTTGGAATAACTCAGTAAGTTTAAGAGATAACTGCATTTTTCCCGCATCACAACACAGATATATATATACAATTTTGTATAAGCCATTGTAACTAAAAATATTGTGTTTCACAAATATTTCTTTTTTAAATAAACAAACTGTTCCAAAGATAAGCATTAAGGTACTTTAAAGACGCTTTTGTTTAAGCATTTAATAAAAAAATATTAATATTATTTTCTTATGTATCTGATATTTTTAACATTTGTAACAATTGAAATTATTTCTGATATACGATTCTTTGCATTTTTTTTTTTGTAAATTGCATAAACACTTTGATTACAATTATATTTATTTGAGAACAAGTGAACTCTGATTTATTTTATTCATGAAATACAAATTTTGAATAAATTGATTTTTTTTTGCTGACGTATTTGTTTTAAAATATGCATATTATATTGAAATTTAAACTACCAAAAATTATACCTGATTTGTTATAATCTAATTTTTGATCTAATAAAAAATTATAGCTGTTTTTAGGTACAATTTGTAAGATGGACTATGATTAGTAGAGGAAAATTATTTTTACATATTGGGAATATTTTGGACTGAACTAAGACATATATTTTAGTCCCTTTATGGTTTGAGAAGCAAATCGTAAGCAATTTTGCGTTGAGGTTGATATTGAATATAAAAAGCTCCTCGGCTATTCAAAAATAGGGTGGTTTACTTTGAAACCAGCACACACACAGCACAAATAGAAACACATTTTGAAATTATATGATCCGCTTCGCGCGGTCATGTTATTTAAATTTAGAAAAAAAAACCATCACCCTTTCTATAAATCAAAACATACACTCTGCTTCCTCTACAGCCAGACATTATTTTTCTATAAAACTACCCAAGAAATGAAATATGATAACATTTGAGCTAGAATTTATTTTATTGCAATATAGTATGAGATATGAGAATCACTCGTATCATTAATACTAAAGAATAAACTAACAATTCTGTATAGTTATAATCCTGGGATTAAGGATACATTTCTGAAATTTAAAATTGCTTACAAAATTTGTTATGAATTCTTTGAGGAAATGTCTGTTAACTTCACTGAACTAAAGTGTTTTAAGTGTACTGTTTTGAAAGACAAAATTAAAAGGGTTAAATTTTCTCTCGTTGCCAATTTTGTAATAACTGATATGTAAGATGAAGTTATTGATGGCAATTTTCTGTTATAAGATATAATACGAAGATGTATTTAAATTTTGAAAACACTAAAGAACAGAAAGGTGAAAATTAAAATGTGGGTCGAAGATGGTTAGAAATATTTTGACATTTTGAAGAATATATATCCCATTAAAATTTAAAATTATTTATTGAATGTGAAGTATATTGCCGTGGCACAAATATGGATGTAGATGGGGTATTTCGCTTAGAGCAGAGGTATTCAACCTTTTGCATTTTGAGGAAGGAACCCTTTGTGCTTACCAACACCTTCAAGGAACCCCTTGATCAAACAGCAGAAAAAATAGGATATCAAAGCTCTTTATCCTAATCAAATTTACAAAATTATCATTGCATTTCTATTTTATCATATTAGAAACATCTTAGTAAGATTAGTGAATGGTAAGCTGGCTAATGTTCTTTTTTATTGGGGGGAGGGGGAGTTTCTAAAATATAGCCTGTGAATAACAAGCAAAAGTAACAATTTTTTTAAATATAACAAATTAATGAAAAGAAATTTTTTAATGACTTGGCAGTGATTGTTTTTTATTGCAAAGTATTTTTACGTCTGGAATAATTTCTGAAATCTGCCACTTAATGCCTTCTTCAGCATCCAATCTGTTTCGGAATTGTATTTTTGTCGCAACGTACAAAGAGAATGATTTTTCGCATATATAGGTAGAAACATATGATATTAGATGTTTCACAATTCTTTCGGCAAATTCATGATATTCTTTTCTAATGTCAAACATAATATACATAATATCGACTTAACTAAATTTTAATTTCAATTGAGTGTATATCAATTTGATATATCAATCAAATTAATATACACTCAATTATTTCTTTTGTTGGGAGTTCGGAGGTTTTCTTCTTTTATTGAGTTTTAGTTTTTTTTTATTAACATCGCACTAGAAGCAACACGAGGGCTATTGGCGACGGACCTCGTAATTTTGAACTTCGGTCAAGTGACGAGGACGACACCTAAGCTGGCACCCCTCTCTCCTAATTTCCACACCACACCAACTGCTTTTATTGAGAGTTCAGAGGATTCACAGTCTTGAGAAGGGTTTTGGATTCAATATATTTTTTTCATTTTGAACAGGAATCAAGAAATGTTTTTTGCAGATCTGATAAATGTTTGACCAAACTAATTTTTACATTTTTATCGGGATCAGCGTTACCGTTCACTAAAATATTATGCAAATTACCAAAGCATTTAATATTATCTTTCAAAATAAATTTTGCCCAAAATTTCAATTTTAAAACAGTGGCGCCCAAATTTACTTCATACCTTGAAAACAATGAATAAGTGTGTGATTCTTTATTTGAGCCAAAAAACGCAGACTAATATGTGACCCAATGCGTCTCGATTATTGTATTTGAAACACGTGACCTTTACGAAATTTAAGATTTTTTTTCCTTAAATTATTTATTTATATTTATTTTAACAAGCAAACTGCTTTTGATGATTGAATCTTCTATCAAAATTAAAATTTTAATAAAATTCTGGTGCTTTGATTAAACAAATAATGCTTGATAGCAAATACTAATCATTACTCTTTTTTCAAAACATGCAAACAATCTTATATTTTCTTAGTCTCTTATTCAACAATGAATATAGGTTGCTTTTTCCCGGTTAAAATCGTAATATTAAAATAAAAAAAAAAAAAGGTTTTAAAAATGACAGAAAAAAAGAATTTTTCTATTGTTTGTGGCAAACAAATATTTTCAACTATTAACCCACCAATTTTTTTCAAGCTATATTTTTTATTCTTCATTTGTTGAAACACTTCGATTGAAACTCAATAGATCGAGCGAATACTTTCCAAGTTCTTATGTGAATAATCTGAACCCCATTTCTGGTTGCTTGCAGCCTGCCTTACAAGATTCCCCCAAGCTAACGAAATCGCTTATCAAAGCATCGGATCTAGGCAATAAAAATGCCGAGGGTTTGTCTCGACCACCCGTGTCACAAAAGGGGGGGGGAAATAGATGCGTCTTGCATTTTCGAAGGATTTGTGAATGAAAAGCGAAAACTTTTCGTGACCTTTAGCTGTGTTGAAGTAGATCGCTTTCGGAATAGCTTTACACAAAAAAGTAAAACGCTCGGAGGGTTAATGTAATAAACACTTTAGAAACTGCAGATCTTTCTGTTAATTAAATTCAAGAATGAATAAAGAGCTTGAATGTTTATTTCTATTTTTTGTAACTGACATCATAGGCTATAGAGTCGGAATTTAAGTATTAGAAGACGTATTATAAAGGAACCACCATGAAAGTTTTACGAACTTCGTCTCGACAACTACTTAGGATTCTCTCGAGGTCAACTCTTTTCGGAGCTGCCTAGAAAATGATTAAAATATACAATTCGGTTTCATGCTTTTATGTTATAGCGGAATAAGACCATTATTTTGAATTTTTCCAATTTTATATTTTAAAATAACGTTTTTCACTGAGATATGTATATATTAATTTACATAACATTTACATAACTTTCTGCGATGTTTTCATGCAGTTCCGTAAAAAATAGTGGCCGTTGGTGACCGGGTATGCCAAAATAGACCTACTGTAGCTCATGCATGTCGTAAGATTCGAATAAAATGGGTACCCAGTGTCTGTGTATATAGACGAGCACTCTGCCTCTAAAGGATTGTATCAGTGGAACTCGAGGACTTTAAGTAAGTATGGGCTTTATACCCCTGAGGTATTTAACTTACCCTTTTCTTTTCTATGGGGTTCAATGTCTTTGGTAAACACGGGGGACGCACTTTCTGGGTACCTTAGCGATTCTTCTCTATTTTCGACCCTTCTTCATGTAAACCAATATTTGTCTTTTTATATCCTTTTTTTCATGTCTAGACATAGTTAATTTTAATTTGGCACAACATAGCCATCTCTGGCTCTTGCGCCACCAAACTTCACATTCACTCATTCAATCTTAAAATGAGCACCTGCATTCATTAATATATATAAGTTTTTTCAAAACATTTCAGACATTTTCTTTTGTTTTTACATACAATATCCCTAAACATTGCACAAATTTCAAAAAACTAACTGTAAAAATGTTTATTTATTAAAAAGTTTACACTGGAATTTGAAATAAAAATCACACACACAATACAGTAGTAGGTAAAGAAAATAACAGCATTTAAAGTTAAAGGTATTTTTCTTCAATATTTTGTTGTAATTAATATGGATTAACTTATAGAAAACAAACTTATAAACCTTGTATATTTAGAAAGGTGTTAAACATAGTTGATAAAGTAAATTGCATTCATTATATTAATAAGTTTTTTAATCGTACATTCTTCTTAATTCAAACAATTCCATGACGTGAAAAAGTTTTATTAAATCATAAAGGGAGTGTTGGTGTCAAAGTTAATGTTTATGGCGCAAGAGTCATATCTGGATATAATGCATCAAACAAGGTGAAACTCTCATTCAATTTTTTTAGGAAATGGTGCAAAAATCAAACACTGATGGATAAGTAGAGTCAAATGTAGAAAATATCACAATTCCTCATGATCTAAATTAGTCCCTTTTCTTCCGTAACGCTGTAAGTCGGGATATAGAGACAACTTTATACCTAAACGATATAGAATGCATTTATATCGATTTCGCTCTTTTTACAACCATTGTAATACCACTGCAGATGGAAACATTTAGTTTTATTAGTTTTTATTAACTTTGCACTAAATGCAACACGAGGGCTATTGGCGACGAATCTCATAAATTTGAATTTCGATCAAGAAAGGAGGACGAATCGTGAGCCATCCCCCTCTCATAAATTCCACACCTTACGAACAACACAAAAGGCATTCCAATTTGGTATAAGGTTTTCGTTTAGGTGCGATCATTAAATGACGTTGAAAGGAAGGACTCTTATTTACAGAACAGAACCATAATCTTCTTCAATAGAACATAGTGAGATTAAATGATTTTTTTTTAGTTAGGGAGCATCGAATCATGCAGTGGTCACCTTGTTCGAAGTAAAAAGTGAAATCAGTCGTTAAAGTTTTAATTAGAAACGATCTAGCAAAGGATAAAACGGTCCATGTAAAGTTGGAAAATATGTAATACTTCTTCAAATAAACTTAATATTTAATTTAGAAATAGTTATATAGTATTGGAACACTCAGGTTCTATTAGTATTTGTGCACCATCTTTGCCTGTCTTTTTACGGCGTTGGAGCGAAAGGGAAATACATTATCCTATTGCAGTAGTAGTTTTAGCATAATATAATGCAATGTCAGTAAAAATTATTATTATGAGGTTTAATCTAGTAAATACTGTAAAAACTGCGATGTATAGAACGTTTAATGTTTATTGAATTGAAAAATACATAGATTAATTTAACAGAACTTTCTGTTATGAAAATTCAGGATTAAATAAACAGTGTGAATGTTATTTCTATTTTTTGTGACCAACATTATAGGGTTACCCACATCATAGCCTAGAAAATGATTAAGATATACAATTTTGGTTTATGCTTTTATGTTATGGCTCAATAAACTCAGTGGTTTCGTTTTTCCAATTTTAAATTTTAAAAGAACATTTTTCACTGAGATATGTATGTAAATGATGTGTTCTATAATATTTTGTATGTTTTAAGGGAAGTTTCTGTGAAAAGAAGTGTGCGAACTCTAATGTTTTTGTAGCGATCAATTACTCTACGTGAATTTGCCCGTACTGATTTCGCATGCATAACCTCCCCTAGAAGGGGAATGTATCAGAGGGACTCGAACCCACGATTCAATAAAAATATCAGCCTTTAGCTCGTGCACAGGAACATTTGGCAAATTTGTGTGGATGGATATATAACTTAACAAAGTGAACAGATTTTCATGGGCCTTCACCAATCGCAGGTGTAGAGACAACGAATGTGCTCTACGTGACATGCATGAAATATTACAGCAGATTCATTTAAGTCGCGAAATGCAGCAACTAAATTATCCCCTAAAGTGTTTTATATTAAACAGAATTTACTTAAAATTATAAAGATTCTATATGTATCCATCTGATACATTTCATCTGAGCCTATCCAAGGAGGTACTAAATGAATTATGTAATTTTTGTTGCTTGATGCCATCTGTATAATGTGTTGACAGTGTTAAAGATTGATCCTTAACTCTCAAATTAAAATCAACCTCAAAAATATTGACGATTGACCTTTGAATTCGGCCCACGTTCGTGTAAAAAGGGTGCGTTTTAAACCTACTCTGAAAGCAACCATTCGTTTCTGAACGAAATGATTATTCAACAGTTTCACTATGCGACTTTTAAAAGAAGAAACAAATTTCGAATCCCCGATTAGATTTAAAGGTCAACAGCATTGAGTTAACTATCGTGACC
The DNA here is from genome assembly GCA_019974015.1 of Nephila pilipes. Classification (NCBI taxonomy): domain Eukaryota; kingdom Metazoa; phylum Arthropoda; class Arachnida; order Araneae; family Nephilidae; genus Nephila; species Nephila pilipes. Next base: position 7,101 of record BMAW01047584.1, read on the forward strand.
AATAGGATTTCGCAGTCGTCCGAATGTGTCTAATAATAACATAACATTAAGAAAAAACTAAGCTAAAGTTTTCTGGTAATTTTATTCAATAAATATAGAAAAATGATTGAGTTTTTACCAGAATGTAGAATAATAACGGCAAGGTAACTATTTGCGCAAAATAAATTGTTGTTTCAAAAAGGTCTTTCAGAGAAGAAAATGTTTTAAGCGATTCTCATAAGTTTCTAGACACGGTGGAAATGGATTTTCAAGGGGCACTAATCAATAAGTCTATCTGAAACTCATTCCCATAACACATTTTGTAACCACAGCCATTTACGGCTGACCACAGGAAAGATTTAATTATTTTGTGATAGTGTTGAAGCGGAGGGGTAAAAGACAATTAAATAGAAACAATATCGGCAGCTTAGATTAATTCTAATCCTGACCTTTAAATTCAAATTTATACATGCGTACTATGACAGATATACATTTCAGAATCATTGTAATATAAAATATATAAAGTTCCTTTAAAAATAAATAAGTTTTCCTTAAATTATACATAAATCAATACATAAAGTAATTATTAAATCAAGCGTTCAGGCAGATTTCATATATAAAAAGAAAACCCTACGATCTTTTTAAAAAAGTTAATTTATGTAAACTATATATAGAGTCATGTTTAAAAGAAATGTAGTTATATAATATAGAAGGATTCCAAATTAATTTGTGTATCTCTTCGGAACAAAATACTTGATCACATTTTGTTTACTTTTAAAATGACTTTAAACACTCACAGAAAAAGAGGAAGACTTATTACCTTTTATTATATCCTTCTTTACTTTTTTTTCGTAATCAAGTCCCGTTTACTCACTTTCCAATTTCGGGAATTAGAAATTTACAAAAATTCCTCTGTTCTCCTTGAAATAATTCCTATCCATTTCACTTCCCATGTGAAATTTAAAAAAGAATAACTATTTTAAACTCTTTAAAATAAAATTGCTTTAAAATAGTATAGAATCGTTTGATTTATTTATCATTCACGCTGCGTAATGGAGGCTAAAATTGAGAAGACCAATTCAAAATTCCTTCTGATACCTAAATGTTAACATTTATACTACTTCTCATAGGAAGGAATTTAAAATATTTTGTTACATCTCTTCCTTCATATTGATTGATTGACTGTCTGATTTTATTGTTTATAGAGCAACGAATGCTATTCGTATAAGGTTCATTAACCAGAGACATTACGCCTCGAAACTTTGAGTGATAATCAAATGACGAGGTCGAACTCTGAGAAAGCACCTCTCATCCTTATATACTTTCCAAGCAAAAATTGATAAGCAATACATCAAAGTTCAATCGTAACCAGTTCTTAATATATAGTATTTTTCTCTGCTTATTTATATCAAACGAAGAAGATTGTCAAAGACTCCTAAAATCGGTGTGCAGTCACTGAACTGAGCCGGGGGTAACGATCAACGGGGCTGTTTACTTCAGGACATTAAAACGAATGGACGAACCATTCTAAACAAAAAAGATAGAAGTTTTTAACAATTATCAGCCTCCATGACAGTGTCCGCCCTCATAGTTCTGATACAACCCATCAGCTTCTGGAAATGTCTAATTGGGATATTTGATCTACTGGTGTATATCTCTGTCTTATTGCCCAATTAAATTTGTCCTTCCTTCAAATGAAAATGTGACCATGAGATCAAAACTTCTTCACGAATGGGGAACTTCGACAAAAAAATGTATGTCCATATCACATCACTGGTGTTAACAATTTTCGAAGAAGTAACCAGAACGTCTGTCTATCAAAAGGACAAATGCTAAATCTTCAAATGTTGAAAATTAACCACGTTTGTTTATAATTTTTGGTAAAAAAAATCGCCTTTCTTATTTATACTGCTGTTTGTAGAAAATGCAACACCATGAAAGAATCATCAGAATCAAATGAAATTTAATGCAGAAACGACTTGTACTGATACAAATAAATGATGAAATTTTCAAAACAAAAGAAACAAATTAAGCGTCCGAAATCAGTATTTGGTGCAGCCACCATGCGCTGCAATAAGTGCTGCTATACGTCGTGGCATGGAGTCAAACAGATGTTGAATATCTGCTTGAGGAAGAGAATTCCATATCGCTTGTATGCGCAACCAAAGTTCGTCTTTGGAAACTGCAGGACGCGGATCACGAGCGAGACGCCGACCAACCATATCCCACACGTGCTCAATAGGCGACATATCCGGTGAATAAGCAGGCCAAGGAAGAAGTTGCATGCGTTGTGCTGAACAGAAGTCTCGAACAGTCCGCGCAACATGTGGGCGTGCATTATCCTGCTGAAAGATAGCTCCAGGGATGCCTTGAAGGAAAGGAACGACTTCGGGCTGTAGCACTTCACGGACGTACCTGTTGCTATTGAGATTACCCTCAATTCGTATCAAATTGGATCGTCCATGATACGAAATCGCACCCCAGACCATAACTCCGGGTGTTCGACCACTATGTCGTTCAATAATACACTCAGGAAGGCAGCGTTGACCGGCATAACGTCTAACACGAACACGGCCATCATGGGTCCACAAATTGAAGCGTGATTCATCTGAAAAGACAACTTGGTGCCAATCAGCTCGCCTGTCTCTGTGCTCAAGAGCCCACTGCCGACGCAGCCGTCGATGATTCGCCGTGAGGGGAATCCTGTATAAAGGCACCCTTGCACGCAATCCACGGCGCAGCAGACGACGACGAATTGACGAAGCCGACAATTGTACACCTGTAGCAGTAGACCAACGTGCTGCCAGCTGCCTGGAGGAAGCTGTGCGATCATTCACCGCCATGCGGAGCAGGTGTCGATCATCGCGCTCTGACGTCACCTTCTGTCGTCCAGTGCCTGTTTTTCGAGTTGTTCGGTGCTCGTCGGTCCACTGCTTCCAAACTCGCATCACTGTGGAACTGTTCCGCTGCATACGAGCTGCTATTGCGCGATAGGAAAATCCTCCTTCTCGAAGGCCGATTATCCTCCCTCGTTCAAACTCCGTAAGTTGCTTGAATTTCTTATTCTTCCGTCGTGGAGGCATACTCAGGTCTCACTAAACGTTTGCCACTAACAAATAATCATAGACTTTTTTCAACGTCCCGCTACAGCACTTTATTTATACGCTTTCAGCATCAATTCAGAGGGCGCTGCGCGTGCCGCGCACGCGCGATGGCTCTGAAACTTTATTAATTTGCATAATATCTTATAATTGACATTTGCTGCGAATTTCATTTGATTCTGATGATTCCTTCATGGTGTTGCATTTTCTACAAACAGCAGTTTATTTTTTAATATATTTCAGTATTTTTGCAGGAAATTACATTCATCTGATGTCCTCTATAAGTTTTTTTAGAAAACTGCACTATCTAAAATTTGGACCCAAAAGATTACAAGTTTCATGTAAAAACTTGAAAATAACAGTTAAGTTTTAATCTTTAATTCGGCCCTCGGTGGTGGGAAGTTTTTTGAATTAATATCACAGATCGGGAAAAATGAGTGAGAGAAAGTAGAAAATAATGGCGCAAGAGCAAAAATGTCAAACGTTTTGATTCCGATATTAAAATACTTCAACGGTGCAAAAATGTTTTGGAAAACTTTTCGATAAGAATTAATACATTTGATATTGTCCTGCCATCTTCTAAAACTATACATAAGATCTTAGACACACAGTGAGGTGGCCGAGGTAGACTTGAGTTTTTAGTTTAGTTTTTATTAACGTCGCACTAGAAGCAACACGAGGACTGTTGGTGACGGACCTCGCAAGTTTGAACCATGGTCAAGTGACGAGGAAGACACCTGAGCTGGCACCCCGCTCTCCTAACATCCACACACGCCAACGGGAGGATTTTTTGCCCCGAACAGATTTAACGTGTATCAGCCCCGGATACACGGTGGGTCTTTTTCGACCAAGGATCGAACCCGCGACTGAACGAAAACCGCCGGCCGCTAGTCCACGACTTTGACCATTAGGCTACTGCGGCCTAATGGTCATTTTTCACTTCAATCCATCTTAAAAATTTCTTTATTCTTTGCATACCTAGTGCCAATGCTGTGGCTGGCCTTAGACGGTTAGTCTTACACATGAATAATTTTAATTTCATCTTAAAAATTGTACAAATGCCATTTAAAAAGCTAGGATATAATCTATTCTTGTCTTGTAGTCTTACATTTAGAACATTGGGATGGTTAGTAAAATATAAACTAAGTAAGCGATAGTATATAGTCGGTTTTTGTTTGGTAAAACGGCTAAACCATTTTTCAGTGTAGTTCATTTCCTTTTTATAGCAAAAATTATATAAAAAAAAACATTTTAAATTTTCCAAAATCTGCTTAGAACATGCTCTCTAGAAAGCCAAGACACTTCACAAAGAAGATTACTATTACCATATTCCAATTTTAAAAATTCAAAATATTTTTTGAATGCTCATCTGTTTAATTCTCTAGTTCTAATTTTTTTCACACATTTCTCAAGTGGAAACTTAACATGTTGTATATTTAAAGTTTGGACACCACAGAGCCCCTTGTTGTATAATGTAATTATATTTTAGTGCAAGAAATTTAAAATATTTTCAATCAAAGTGACAGTACCATTGACGTTACTTATTGATGACATTAATTCAGTACATGTAGGTTTTTAATTTTCTTTTTCAAATTTTGTGCAATCCTCTTGTGTTGCACAATACAAGCACTTTAACTAGAAGTTCTTCACAGACATGTAAATTATCTCAACTCCTCTGATAAAAATGGTTACACTTTGCAGCATTATATATGACCTTTGATTCATCCAAAGCTAGAGAAAAGAAAGTATAAGAATGGACCCTGAGAGAGTAACTCGATAATTGTTTGTCTCGATATAACAATTTCGTCTGCTTTCTATTCAAGACCTTTATTATCAAGGTGACGCGCAATTATTTGGAGACAAGGTCAAACAATTTTTTCTCTCTGAGAAAAATGTTCCTCCCTTCGCCTATGCAAAGCTACTTCGAACAAAGCTTCTGACACTGACAAGTCATTAATACTTAATTTAGTAAATGTTCTTTGCATTCTTCTGATTTTTGAATTTTCTTAGTTCACATACTCTTTCCGACACTCCGCGCCACGAAAAAACTTAATTCTTTCTTTTATGTTACTAGCATTCTGTTTTTTAAAATCTTATAAAGATCATGTGTTTTATGGCAAAAAAGTACTTCAAACACAACTCAAAATGGTTCCCTTGTAATATGTTCTATAAATAACCTTTCCCCCCCATTCATTTTTTAAACTTATGATTATTGTCGCTTAATGCACTTCTTTTGGTCGTTTCATTTCACACTGTAATGGTGAGTGAGGAGTGAAAGTGAGGTTTATTGGTACAGGAGTCAAATGTGGGTATACTGCTCCAAACAATATGTAGCTTTGGTCTAGGAATGTAAAAATCATGGAAATATAGAAGATGAAGGTTTGAAAATATAAAAGAATCACTGGAGAATTCCGGGGGTTTGTCTCCCCTGTTACCAAAAGTATTAAACTCCATGGAAAGGGAAAAGGTCACTCAAGGTCATAATGCTTGCTTCTACCTATGAAATGGCAAGCACTTAAAGTCCCCTGATATAATTCCCTGGGTCAGGGTGCTTGATTATATCTCCAGAATCTGGGTACTCATTTGAGTCTCCTCTTTCGATATGCATGTAAAGCTGATTGAAGCTCTACTTCACCCATCCAAAACACGTACTTTACGCTTTGATCGCCCAAGCCTTAAGATTGGTTCCGTTTTATTAACGTAGCACTAGAAAGAACTCAAGGGCTATTGATAACGGACCACGTCATTTAGAATACAGTTCACCGATTGTGTATATGGCCTCTACCTCTCCGAACATCCTCATGTTACGAACGCGAGGACGGGAAGCCTCCTTTAATACAACTCACATCATCTCGTCTATAAATATCTCCTGCATACTGCATCACGATTCTTTACCCCGATTGGATGGAAACAAAGCCAGCTGAAAGTTCTAGACCATGGTTCTTAAGCCACAGAGATCACAAAGATTTCCAAAGTCATTTTCCAAACGAGAGCAATGCAATGTCACGTATCTCTCTCTTTCTTTCAACGTATCTGACTAAGACGATCCTTATTGTATTTCCCAATTAAGGTACTTTAGTAAAAAAGGTAATTATTCTCTTATATATAAACTAATGAATAGTATAACTAATGAGTTTACAGTTATGATGGGGAAATGTTCTTTTTTAGGAAGCAAGAAACGATCTTATTGTTAAGCACATATTGCAGTTTTTGAATATGTGAATCCCACTTAGTTATAAGACTATACGCGTTTCCTAAGTGGATTGGCTGAATACAATAGAAATTTTCCAGGGAAATTGTATAATATCTTCACGTATTATAATAAATGATTAAGAAATATAGAATCCTTTTTTTAGCATGGACCTTTTCCCCCAAAATTTCAATAAAGTATCAAATAATTTAATTCACATTTTTATATTTGACACGAGAAGAAACTGTATGTTTATTCTATTTTCATTAGTTTATACGAATGATTTTTATGTCAAAATAAAGATACATTTTTTTTATTGATTTTCACTGTTTATGAACGGCGCAGTGAGAAGCAAAGCGAGGACTATTGTCGATGAATCTCATAATTTTGACCCTAGAGTGAAGTGCTGATAACACACCTGACGTGGCATATCCACTTGTAACTGATTAAATCTAATTGCATTTACAAAACTCGACATTAACAATTAGCATCTTTCTTAAAAAGTATCAATTTTGCTTTTATTTGAGTACTTTTTATGAAATACGCACCTAAATACGCATATTGCCTTCTATTTTAATTCTCTAGGTTGCTAATTTATCTAGAGTTGCGTAATATATAAAAAATTAAATTTGAATTAACAACAATTCTGTAAATAAAATATTTTAAATAACGTTATCATATATTGATATATAATTTCATTTCTAATATTTTAATATTAAATAAATCACACATCTTTCCATACTAGAAATTGAGAAGTGATAAGAGTACACTGCGAAAAACGGGTATGCAAAATCGAGTAGAAAGTGCTCACTTTTGAATACTTCACATACTCAAAATGGCTCCGATTCCAACGTATTCAAATTTGAGATTCGCACATACTCATTTTTAGTAACAAGCACATACTCAGAATGGCAACTTCACGTACTCACTTTTGAGTACGTCACATACTCAAAATAGTTCCTATCCCAACATACTCATATTTGAGTCTCGCACATACTCATTTTTGTACGTACTCAAATTGGAAACTTCACATACTCATTTTTGAATATAATCTTGTATCAATTATGAGTGTGGAATAGAAAAATGAGACTCATGTACTTATTTGTGAATCTGTTACTGCATCAAATATGAGAATCAAACAATCCAGTGAGTATGTTTTGAATTTATTTTCCGATACTGTTGTTGTATCGAAAATGAATTTTAAACAGAAAAATATATATCAATTAAAATTTTCAGGGAAATAAATAAGCGCTCCTTTATTTGCAAGTATCATTTTCTTCATCTTATATATTATTTTACACTTTATGAAGTTTTTGTTACAAAACTTCCGATTCAAAATTCGGTTGAATCGAAGTTGGAGGGGGCCTGGCAAACTTTAACTTCTTTTGGCGATAAATCGCCAATGTGGTTACCATGCAGGTTTGTTTATGGTAACCCTATAAAATCTGTAATAGGGGATTCGACGCCATCTTTTCTCGCTTCTCATTTGAAATACCCGCCTTGATGTCATTCTGGTACTTCATTTGCCTTCCAGGCACGACGCATCTTTTTTTCTCTCTTTCGGTGAGTGAGTGACTGTGAGGTTTTATGGCGCAAGAGCCAATTTCTCTCTTTCGGAAGCTCCGAGTTTGAAACACTCGCTTTGGCGCCATCTTGGTGCGATTTCAAAAAAATCGCCAAAGGGATCCATCAAAGTTCGATTTTACCCAAAATTCATCAATTACTGTAACAAAACTGTTACTTTTAGAAACAAAAATGCAACTGTTATGTGATCATAAACTGTAATTTGAGCTTATACCTCAAATTTAAATAAATTCGAGTGGTTTAATAAATCTTTAATTAACGAAAATCGATTCGATTCAAGAGTTAAATTCTTTTCAAAACAAATGTGTAAGGAATCTGAGCTATTAGTTACAGAAGCAATTCAGTTCTTTAAGAATTATATTTATGTTTTTAGAAGCAATATATAGTTTGTTTCCTATATGTGCAGAAAATGGAGTTTTATTTAAAGTTTAGTCACTTAATAATAAGTTATTAGAAATATCTTGAAACATTATGATGAATATTAGATTTTCCATTATAAAAAACTTAACATTTTTTTCTTGTATATTGTTTACATGTGTACAGCATTCCCCCCCCCCCATCTAATATATATTTACTTTTGAATTAACATCATAACTAAGCTAATAACTAAAATTAATGATTCGTTGTACACAGAAAAAATAAAACCGTATCATATTTTTGAAAAATTTATTCTGAATATCATACACATAGATATTGGGTATTTAAAAACAAAGCATTCACAATTTTGAAACAAGAATATTAAGAAAAAATTAATATTTTAACTCCTGCAGATGAAGGCATGTCGCTTTAAAAATCACTTATAAACACTGCTATCTAATCCATGCTATATTCAAACTCTATCCCCATTCGTACAACATTGCTTATGTTTTAATGTAGCTTACAATGAGGTATTTAAAATATAGGAAGTTCTCATATGTAAAGGTAAACAGATTTTTTACTTCTTTCAAATCAACAACATTTTGTCAAATTACTAAATATGAGTGAAAATTCTTCTAAAAGCAATATATAGTTCTGTTAAAATCCTATACATGCAGAAAATTGAGTTTTATTGAAAGCTAAGTTTTTGAATAATAAGTTATTGGAAATATCTTGCAAACATTATGAAGAAAATTAGATTTTCCATAGTAAAAAACTTAGGTGTACAGCCTTTTTTTTCCATCTAATATATATATATATTTCCTTTTGAATTTACATCATAACAAATATAATACCTAAAATTAATGATTCGCTGTGCACAGAAAAAATAAAACTGTATCATATTTTTGAAAAATTTATTCTGAATATTATACACATAGATATCAGGCATTTAAAAACAAAACATTCAAAATTTTCAAACAAGAATATTGAAAAAAAGAGTAAAATGTTTTAACTTCTACAGATGAAGGCATGTCATTTTAAAAACCACTTATAAACACTGCTATCTAATTTATACTATAGTCCAACTCCATTTGAAAAAATAAGTTACGTTTTAATATAGCGTACAATGAGGTATTTAAAATTATTAGGAAGTTCTAATATGTAAAGGTAAAAAGATTTTTTCTTTCTTTCTACTAACTACGAGTGAAAATGCTTTTCAAACAACACTGTTTCAAATAAATATACTATTTTTGCATTGTTATTATGTAGACAGTTCTTTAATTTTTCGAAAGAGAAGCAAGTCATCTACACAACCATATAATACAGCTATATTTTTGGAATATACTTAACCATTATAGTATAAACTATTACATGTAAGAATTTCTGCTTGGTCTGTGAAACCATCCATTCTATAAAGCAGTTCTTGCTGCTTTGAATTATGAACTTTGACACACTTAGATCCCAAAACATTTGTTATACAAGGAATATATGTTATACAAGTTTTTCTTTCTTTTTTTTCTAAACACATGTTATTTTTAATTGGTGTTAATGGATTAAAATTTACTCGAACAGAGCTTGTCTCCTTATGATTATAAAAAAATGTCAATATAATAAGATTTTTTTTAGTATAATAAGACCAACACCAGAACCCAGATGAATTACAAAGTAATTCATTTCGGCACAAGCATATTAACTTAAAGAAATGCATGAATAAAGTGGTTAAATTGTGTAAATAAAAATACAAGTATCAACATATAAAAGGGCTAGATAAAATGATTGGCCCTGTACTATGGTGAACATTTGTAAGTGTTTTTACAATTTATAATGAATCATACATATCTATAGTATTTGTGTCATGTATTGAATACAAAAGAAATTGTTTTATTTATTCAGTGTGCATAAAGGTTGGAGTTCATGAATAGAATAAAATCTGAATATACTGCACCAAATATTTATTCAAAATTTTGCAATAATTTTGGGCCAAGTTATAAAAAGAAACCAAGATATGAAATGTCTGTGTATAAACCTTAATTATATAAAAATCAAATTTTGAATTAGAACACAAACAAGTAGTAGTTTCTAACCCAAGTCATAGGAGTTTAAATTGGATTACTTAAAAAATGTGAGACAATAGTGATGAAACACAAGACAATCACTTATAATATGATGAACAGTGAGACATAACAGGAAGGATGCCTGATTAGATTGTGAAAATTTGATTCCAAAATATACATTAAATTTGAGTTTAAATTAAAAACATATTCTTTAAAAAATATATATTCTGAAATATCTTACTCTTGTCATAAAGCATCTGAAATTTACTTCAATTCATAATAAAATTAATCAGGAATAAAAACTATTTTTGTCAACATTTTATTCTGAATGTATCATTTCTAATTTTTTGATTACCACACAGTATTATTGGAACAAAATACAGATGTACAATTCTTCGAAAATAGTAAAACATTAACACGTTAAATACAAATATATATCTTAAAACAAGATAAAAATGTATAATAATTTCTCTGTCAATTAAAAAAAGACAGTTTCCTTACACACTTATGAAGTGAAAAAAAATGAAATTCTTATCGAGCAACATCGCTGTATAGTCATCGATAAAAAAAATGTAGCAAAATGGCTCAAAATTTTAACAACACTGCTTTTTGAATACTGTAATGTTATTCTATAAGATATAAGCTTCATACACAAATATTTACATGCATGAAAATAATTTTGATGCAAATTAAAGTAAGAAGTCACTAAGCTACGATTACGATGTAATATGAATACAAACAAAAAAATGTAAACAAACACAGACGCGAAAATGAGTATGCGTACATACTTATTTTAATATTCCTGTATTCTACCGCGTGTAGCGTGGTAAATACGAAATATAGTTCGAAATATTAAAGCAAACCATATTTGTTTTTGAACCCCACTTTGTAAAATACGTTGTCAGTATATAAAAGGAACTTTTATAGTCCTTATATCTGTAATAATTTTTTGAGAATGCTGATTTCCCATTTTTTTTTGGTTTTGAATACTTGTAATGTTCACATTCGATAAAGGTATACGCTCAAATCTGATACAAACTTACTCATTTCAAAATGAGTACGTCTAGGTATTCATTTTTGAGTATTTCTTTTTTCTCCGTGTACAACTCATGTCGGTATAGCGAGAGTCTTGGAAAATAAATGGCAAAGAGTTCCTGCATTAAATTAATTCCTGATGCAGAAAACTGGTGCAATACTTGTTATTAAAAGAGGCGTCCGAAAAGAATCAACAGCAGGAATCAGAGGATACCGAGATCATGACGATACGAAATCCTCTAATATTCGATTCCGAACAAGAAAATAATTTTAGTTCAGTATTATTCAAGGGATTCTGTACTTGTTTACTCATTCAGAAAACCAGGATGTCTACACTGTTCACACACAAAGGTGGAACGATTCGACCCAACGGGTTTGATTCAACTGTCCATGCAGGAATTTAGATATCAGATTGATTAGAATTTGCATATACCTTTACTTCAATTTGGCAATCGAAGTACTTTACAGGAAAAGATTGTTTTGTCACCTTCCATGATGCTATAGATTTGAATTATTAATATACCGAAGGATCTTATAGGATCAAGCGATACCTCCTCCTCGTTTGATGACTACCGCTATGCAGACGCGGTTGGAGAATGTTCCTTTTTTCACATAAAAAAGGATTACAGTTGTGAGCGTAGGAATTAAGACTCGTTGTGATGACTTCGGATATGATAATTTTCTGCTTTATTAACCGAAAAGATGTAGTCATCTCAGTCCGAATTCGCAAAAATACTGGGAAAGCTGGTTTATACAGTTATCAATATTATGATTTATGTTTCGGTTCACATTCATTAGTTATTGATATCTAAACTTTAGTATATACAGGTCAACTTGTTAGGAAGACATTTTCTGAAAGCGCTCAAAAATATTTTGAAAAAAACGCTGCTCATCAAGTGCTGTCTTTCAAGGAGAAGTTACAAGGAAACTATTGGACTCTTTCTTCATCCTAGATGAAGGAATACTTCGGGGTCGAAGAAACAGCTTGCAGTCAAGGAGAGAATATGTCAAACACAAGTGCCTTTCAATAATAATGGTAACCTTGGCAACAAATGTGGTCGTAAATTATGTCAAATCATCAGATTTTGCAAATAAATTCTTTGAGAATAATCTAAAAGTGTCTGGTTACTGAAAGGATTTAAATACTATTCGAAATATTTGAGGAATTATGACGCCACTGAAAGATCCGTTCTGTATTGAGGTTAATGACTTTATATCAGTCCATACACCAAGCTGAAGTTTTCAGGAAGTCTGAACAGTGAGATGCAAGTTTAGGATGAATTCCCATCTTTTGACCTGGAATTTAAAATTAAGAAGGTCTTGGTGTTTTAATTTTTGGTTTCTTTTCATTTTTATGTTAATGAACATATAAAGCATCAATTATATTCCTTGGATCTTGCGCTATTGTTTATTTACATGTGTGGGCTTTAGTTCTTAACTTTTTAAAAAATATTCAAGTACAAAATTTCGAATTGCTACAAAAGAACATAACTGTAAAGTGCAAAGTACTTTCTATATCCCAGAGCCAAACAAATGTATAACGAAATATTTTAAAGAATCCAATTTAATAGCTTATTCAGTCATAAATGTTATTCATTAATAATACAAGGTAGTAATATATACTATTTGTGGATATTTCCTGAAAGAGAACAAATTACAAATACTTACATAATATCAAATTGTTCTGGGAGTAAAATATTCTTATATTTCGTGAAGGAAAAAAATGTACTAAACACCTGTTAAAGGACTACATTATTTAAAGCCATATTAAATCAGAAAAAAGTTTTATGATTTATAATGATTGATGATAAAATAACTAATTTATAAAAGGAATTGTTACACTAGAATATAAAATTACATTTGCATTTTTAAGGAGTAAATCCTTATTTCCTTAAAATTGTCCTTTTCGATTTTATAACATACGAAAATCACACACAATAAAATCAATTTTTCCCAAAAGAATCAATAATCGACGGAAATTCATGTCATTATCAAATGATTTATGTTACAAATAAACATCGAAATGTTAAAAGAGAAATTACAAAGTAGAACCATCGTTTCTAGTGAGAGTTCATTAAAAAAAATCTGCGACACATTTGCTCAGAAAAAATCCATGGAATGAAACTGGGTTGGTTGAGAACTGAACTGACCATTTTGTAGTCATTGAGTACTCATTGTCCTGTGATTTGAAATACTTTGAGGAGACGTTAGAAAAAAACGGGATAGAATAATTTTAAAATCGTGTTTTTAAAAATTAAAATTGGAATGCTGAAGATTCATATCAATTTCGTGCGACGAACACGCACTGAGAGTCTGTCGCAGTTGGATCAAGATCATCTTTCGTTGGATAAGATTGAAACTGTACTTCTTGAAGTTGTGAGGTACTCGGATTTAATCAGCCACTCTCAGAAGGTGAGAAGTGTTGATCATCGGCATAAAGTGAAGGAGGATTGTGTCCGCGAGAACCTTCTACAGAGTGATTTCTCATCCATACGTTGATGTCATCTTCCCAGGAACTTTGATAAAAAGAGATATTTAAAATCTAATTTTGATAATGTTTTTGTTTTACTGGGGACGTTAATTTTCTCAAATCATATTCAGGAAAAATATTCTTCTTTATCGTGAGCCTTACGCTTATGTATTTTGAGATGGCAATCTTGTGTAAACGGCTTAAATATATTGGAAGTAAAAATGTTTCTCATTAATTTGAAATATTTGAATATGGCGTTTCACACTCTCTTCCCTTGCGTACTGTTTCTTACAGAATATGCAAGTGAAAGGGTTGTCCTTATTGAGTGTACTATGAATGTGCCTTTTCAGACTTTGTTTCGTTGTAAATTGTTTCTCACATAGTTTGCAGTTAAAAGGTAATTCCTTATTGTGAACGCAATCAATATGATTTTTCAGACGTTCTTTTCTTGAAAACTTTCTCCCACATGAAGCACATACAAAAGATGTTCCCTTTTGGATTATCATGCGATTATTCAGATGTGCTTGTTGCGTAAAGCTTTTGCCACATATCTCGCATGTATAAGGTTTTTCTCCGGAATGATCTCTCATACGAGTTTCAAGATAATTTTTTAATTACAGCTTGTTACAAACTGATCACGGAAACTCTTTCTTTCGAGACTGTTTTGTTTGTGCGTGGCCTTGTGTCATTTCCTGGTTGCAATTATTCGAAGACATATCAGGATGACTTACCGAACCTGGCAAAGCAGACGGAGATCCTTCACTAACTGGAAGACTACTTATAGATGGCCCGCTGGAACGACTTGAAGCATCACGAGTAGCACGAATTGACGAATCTAATGGCTCACATGGGTGAGGTTCGTGTTTAGAGCTAGGACGTTCACTATTCGGTATGTCTTCATCCGATGAAGACATTTTTTTTCTATGTGACTTGAAGATATTTCCAATAGTAGGATGTGCGTTCTAAGTGGAAAATGGTTTTCTCAAAAGGAAGAAAGGGAAACCAGCATTCCCCCTTTTTAGTCAAATGGAAGAAGTAACCAGAGGATGAGTACTTTTCAATACAGATGCATTTTGTGTGTAAATATTTACTTATATGTATAACGGTCGATTGAGTAGATACGCCTAGAATTACCGTATTACACTTGACACATAAATGGACCTTTTAAATGGGGTGAAAGCAATAGAGTATCTGAAATAGGTAAATTTATCGATAAATTCTAAAAATATGTTTTTAGTTCCAAACACTATTTTACGATAAATAAAGAATTATTTAAATAACAAGGGAATGTACCGGGAATAGATAAACGTGTGAAATCTCTATAATTGAAAGTATAAAAACTGAGATTTTACTTAAAATATTCTTTTTAACACATATATTTTGGAAGCTTGCTGAGACCTCGAAAATGATTAAATATTAGTTAAATTAAACTGTATGAGGTGAAATTGCAAATTCATGCAATTAAAAGAAAATTTGAATGAAACGCTGACTGAATCTAAAAAGGTATTTTAATTAATATTCTCAAAAATAGTATATTTCATAATTTTCTTTATTGTATAATATACGTTTTATTTAGAAATATCTCATTTAGTTATGAAATACAATGTTATCAAATGGAATAAAGAATTTTAAAAGCTTTGACGGAGGTGAAGTCCATGTAAGCGTATTCGAAATAACACATTACTGTAACTAAAAAAATATTTTATTTTAAGTTCTGAACATTCTGGAGAATTTCCAGGAGAAATGATCGTCTTCGAACGATTGCTTCGAATTCACCTCTATTGTCTACCATTAATACATATCATTAATGGCATTAAGTCAATACACGTATAAATGGGTCTGCTGTAATCTACTTTTAGATTTCACAGGTATGATTTTTCATTTACAAGTATCGTGTAATACTCTTATGTTTTACCCTTCAGGCACTGCAACTACACGTTCTTCACAGATTGGAAAAATATCCCTGTTTCTCATATAGAAATTCTCCGACGTGCAGCTTTAGATATGGCCGTTGATTGATCCAAAGCTAGAGAAATGAATGTGAAAGAATGAACACGTTCTTTAAATAGCTGGAATAAATCTGGAGAGAGCAACTCGATACATTTCTCATAACTGTTTGTTTTGATTAAAAAATTTCGTCTGCTTTCTATTTAAGACCTTTATTATCAAGATGACATTCTAATATTTGAAGACAAAGCTTAACAATTTCTTCTTTATCAGAAAAATGTTAATTTTTTTATCACCAATGCTAACAAGTTTCAAACGACGCTTGTGTCATTGACAAATCCTGAGAACTTACTTTAAAAAATGTTCTTTGTATTCTTCTGATTTCTTCAATTTTCTTAGACACATACTCTTTTAGATACTGATTATCGAGAACTAAATAAATTCTTTCTTTTCTGTTAGTATCTTAAAATGTTATCAAACTCAGGTCTTTCATGTCAAAAAGTATTTTCACAAACAATGCAAAATGTTTTACTTGATAAATTTTCTATAAGTAACTCATTTCCCCTTCCTTCTTTTTTCAACTCATGATTATTGTCACCTACTGCACTTTTTGTCATTTTATTTTACACTGTAATAGTGAGTGAGTGAAAGGGAAGTTAATTGGCGGAAGAGCCAAATTTGGCTATACTGAGCCAAACAAGATGTAACTGTGGTCTAGGCGTGAAAAATATTCGAAAGAAAGATGAAAAATATCACGACAAGAAGGAGCTTTGAAATTATAGAATCATTGCTTTAATAATCCGGGAATACGTCCTCCATATTTGCTAAAGACCGTAAACACCATGAAAAAGAAAAAGATCTCTAGGGTGACTCGAGGCCTTGATGCCAGTTCCAATCTAAAAAAGGCAAACCTCTGAGGTCCCTTGATATAATACCCGTGAGCAGGAAGCCCGTGTATAAACCCTGAACATAGGTACTCATTTTAGTCTTCAGTTTCGACATGCATGTAGAGCTGATTGAACATCTACTTGCGCCCATTCAATACAAATGCATGTCGTTTTTGCCATTCCAGAATTCAGATTGGTTTCTTTTTATTAACGTCACACTAAAAACAACTCAAGGGATAAGAGCAACAGACCTCGTCCTTCAGAATAAAGTTCACCGACTACTTATATGGCATTTAAACTCTCCAATTATTCTTATCATACTAACGCGAGAACTTGGAGCTTCGACATTTGCAACTCAAATCCTCTCACATCTTCAATTCGATTTTATGATTCATCATAAAATCAGAAATTTATAAAAGGAATCGTTACACTAAAACATAACAAAACATTTCAGCTTTTTGAGGAGTAAATCCTTATTTCCTTAAAATTGTCATTTTTAATTTCCTAATGTAGAATAAAACACATACAATATCATCTTCATCATCAAGATCATCTTTCGATGGATAAGATTGAAATTGTACTTCTTGAGCTTGAGAGGTACTCGGATTTAATCAGCCACGCTCAGAAGGTGAGAAGTGTTGATCAGGAGCATAAGGTGAAGGAGGATTGTGTGAGCGAGAACCTTTTTCAGAGAGATTTCTTTCGTTCCATAATTGTACTGCTTATTTCGCAAAATATGAATCCTGACCAAATAATCTATACGTTGATGTGATCTTCTTCTCTCCTTTGATGAAAAGACATATTTAAAATCTAATTTTGATACAGTTTTTGATTTTTGGGGACATTAAATTTCAAAAATCATTCTCAGGAAGAATGTTCTTCCTTATTGTGAACCTTACGCATATGAATTTTGAGATGGCAATCTCGTGTAAACAGTTTTCCACATGTATTGCAAGTAAATGTTTTTTCACTAACGTGATATTCTTGAATATGGTTTTTCAGACTCTCTTCCCTTGCGTACTGTTTCTTACAGAATCTACAAGTGAAAGCGTTGTCCTTATTGTGTGCACTATGAATGTGACTTTTCATATTTCGTTTCGTTGTAAATTGTTTCTCACATATCTTGCATGTATAAGGTCTTTCTCCGGTATGGCTCCTCATATGAGTCTTCAGATTTCTTAGTTCAGTAAAGCTTTTGCCACACTCCTTGCATGTGTGAGGTCTTTCTCCGGTATGGATCCTGATGTGATTCTTCAGGTCTCCATTTTGAATAAAGCTTTTGCCACACGTCTTGCATGTGTAAGGTCTTTCTCCTGTATGGATCCTCATGTGAATTTTAAGATATTTTTTGAAATACAGCTTTTTACAAACTGAACAAGGGATTTGTTTGTTTGGAGACTGTTTTGTTTGTTGGTGGCTTTGTATCATTTTCTGGTTGCAACTATTCGAAGAGTGATCAGGATGACTTTCTGGATCAGATAAAGCAGACGGTTCAACTGGTTGGCGAACAGACGGAGAACCTTCACTAACTGGGAGACTACTTATAGATGGCTCTCCAGAATGACTTGAAACATAACGAGCAGCAAGAATTAACAAATCTATTGGCGTTAATGAATGAGGTTCATATTCCGCACTAGGGCGTTCACACTTCGGTATCTCTTCATCGGATGAGGACATTTCTTTCCTATGCGATTTGAAGTTGTATTCAATTGTAGGATGAGCGTCCCAAGTTGTAAAGAAATCGTTCTCACAAAATAGATTTGTTTGTTCTTCCTGATAAATGAAATAAACTCTCTCTGGTCAAATTGAGACAGAGTAATGTAAGGATGAGTTTTTTTCGATTTTTGAGACTTGCATATGTGTAATATGGACGATTGAGAAAATACGTCTAGATGAGGCGTATTATGCTGAACACGGTAGTGGATCTACTTGATGTGAAGAAAGTAATGCAGCATCTGAAATAGATAAAGTTACTTTGAAATAGTAGAAACATGTTTTCCTTGAATGGAGCTTAAAAGTATTATGAAAAATGAATAATTTTAATAACAATGGTGTGAAAGCCGAATAGACAAACTATGTCAAAGTCAAAGGTTTTTTGAAAAATCTATTTTGAGACACATACTTCTAGAAATATAAGCGACAAAACATGAGCTTTGAAAATTGAATTAAAATATCCTGAATAGAATGACTCTGACCAATAATTTTGGAAACATTTTTAATTATTTAGATAAAAATACAAAAAAAGTATAATATTTTAGAAATATTTTCCTTATTATTTTTTTCATAAAATGCGTAATTAATGAGGAAGGAAATGGAAGTGGGGAGATGGGGGCAAAGACAAATTTAGCTATCATGATACTGAGTGAGGAAATTATTGCTCAACTTACTTTGTGGTCTATTCTTGTGTCTTCCATGAACTTTATCAATTTTGAAAATCAGAAAGTAATTCCTGAATGTCCAACTCCTTTCAAACGAAATGAAACGTAATCACTCAAATTAGATTAACTTGTGTAACATTAGATTAAAAAGTAGTGAACAGAATTAAAGAAAAACACACTGTTGCTTCTCCACACTTCTGAGCGAAATGAAAGGGGAAAATAGTTTCATTATTCTAATTAAAATGAGTTTTAAGTAAAATGAGTTATTGTCCATGAACTTACTAATTTTACTTTTTAATCAAATGACGAATATGACACCTCAGCCAGACTATCCACTACCAAACTTTCTTGAAACGCAGTGTGAGAAAATGAGACCATTACAGATTTAACCGGCATCAGCCCTTCATGGTGGGACGAGTGAGTGAAGTGAATGTTTATGGGTGCAAGAGCCAGATGTGGCTATGCTGCGTCAAACAAGATTTAACTATGGTCTAAATGTGAATTACGGTAGGACGAAAATGACAACAAATCTTAAAGTCTCGATTCGACGAAAACAATGCGAGAATATAATATTTACTTCTAGGCAACTTCAAACACTAATGAATACTGGAGGTGGGATGGTTAGTTGGTTTTTATTAAAGTCATTCTGGAAGCTACACCATGGCTATTGGCGATGGTCCTCGAAATTCTAAACGTATAGCTAAATTACGAAGCAGACACCAGAACTGGCTAATCCCTCTGCAAACTTCCAAATCACGCCTCCTGGGAGGACTTTGAGCATTGAGAGATTTAACTTGCTTCAGCCACGGATACACAGCAGGTCTTTAAGGCATTCAGGTTCGATACTTCAACTCGACAGAAACCACTGGTTAAGTATCCTCTTTCAAGACCACTACGCTAATGCGGCCGCTGCATACTAGGATACTCAAATCTCGAACAGCGCATTTCTTCTTTTGCGTGCACTAGTGCAAAAAAGCATCAAATACATCCAAAGAAATACTCATTGAAAACAATTTTATTAGGTGGCAAGCCTCTTCAATCTTGCATTTTCGAATATATTTCAATAATCCTTCCAATATTTGTTTTTAGAATATGGAGTCGATCCCATTTTTTT
>BMAW01047587.1:0-14952 GCA_019974015.1 Nephila pilipes
AAGGTACAATTTTTTTACTTTTAACTGAGTTTTCACTTGATTTTCAAACCTTTGTTGTTTTCTTGAAAATTATTTAAGATCATATTTTACATAAGATAAGATTCATGCACAATATAATAAAATTCTTGATAATTTGATAATGAATAGTAATTTAAAATATATTGGTTATAACGTAAAGGGAAAATGCTATTATTCTTTTAAATTTAAATTTTGTTTTTATCTTTATTTTTCTTTTTAATATCTTCGTTTTAAATTAATTATATTTTGATCTTTTATTTACTTTTAACTTTTTGTGATAGACAGCACTGATATGCACTTCCTTTTTTCAACTTCCGCTTATTTCTAATTTGGCGTTATTACAACAATTTGCTCCTTGAACTTGTTTAGTTATTCGTTTTGTATAAGTTTTTATTTTAAGTTATTTTGATTTTTTTTTTTTTTTTTTATTTTTATTTTACAGTTATTTTATTCTTTGATTATGAGATTTCTCTTATATATGTCTGTACATTTCATTGGTTTATTATAAAAATATTTCTTTTCCATCTAATTTGTATATTAGAACTTTTGAATTTCTGGTGTAATAACGATTTTTGGCAACACTTATTCTGTGTGGGTAGAGTTAGGCCAGTAAATCTTGGTTAAACTATAGGAAACCAACTTAAGCTAGTTGCAGAATTAAAAATACTATACTTCATTTTCACTAGGTTTTCATCCTTTTTTTCCCGGTGCTTTTATTCCTTTAAAATCTGTTTTTGTTGCACGTATTTTAAATGTTTTTTTTTTCCTTACTTTCTTTCCCACCATCTATGGTATTGTATTCGTTTTGATATTGATTGAAGTTTGCTTAAAATTCTAAATTTTTAAATGTTATTATTTATTCCTTAGTGTATATGAAATTAGGCAATCAAAAATAAATTATAAATTCCTTTATTCTAATTTAATTATATATTTAATTTTTTTAAAATTTAAAGTTTCTTCTTTGTTAAATTTTTGATTCAAAATGTTTTTCTTGGTTATTTCATGTTTACACTTTTTTTTATTTTTATTTGACTGTTAATTTCAATGTTTGTATATAGAGAAGAGAGAAGAGTATATATATATACGAGGCATGTTTTTTAAGTAAGTACCGTTTTGAAATTAAAAAAAGACGTGCAAAGATATCGCAATAATTTTATTTTTACATGAAAGCCTGTACCTTAATCTACTTTTCTACATAATTTCCGTGAATATTGAGGCACTTGTCATAACGTGGCACCAGTTTTTGAATACCCTCCTCATAAAATTCTGCCGCCTGACTTGTTAACCTCTGTATCACAAATGTTTTGACTTCGTTATCGTCTTGAAGACGCTGACCGCCCAGGTGTTTCTTCAAGTGCAGGAACAAATGGTAGTCGCTGGGTGCCAGATCAGGGCTGTATGGAGGATGATCTAGAGTTTCCCATTTAAAAGATTTGATGAGATCTTTGGTCCGATTAGCCACATGTGGAAGGGCATTGTCATGCAGCAAAACGATACCCTTACTCAACTTGCCACGTCTTTTGTTCTGGATTGCACGACGCAGATTGTTCAATGTCTCACAATAAGACGCTGCATTGATTGTCTCATTACGAGGCAGAAACTCCACTAGCAATACTCCTTTTCTGTCCCAAAAAACTGTGCACATGATTTTCCGGGCAGAAATTGTTTGCTTAAACTTCACTCTTTTGGGTGATGATGAATGTCGCCATTCCATGGATTGTTGTTTCGATTCTGGTGTGACGTAGGCGACCCCTGTTTCGTCACCAGTAACAATTTGGTCTAAAAAATCTTCACCTTCATTGCGGTACCGCTCAAGGAAAATCAATGCACTGCCTAAACGTTGGGTTTTGTGCAAATCCGTCAACATTTTTGGAACCCAACGTGAACACAATTTCCGGTAATTCAAGTTCTCGGTCACAATGCGATACAAAACACTACGAGAACATTGAGGAAAACAGTCAGACAATGATGAAATTGTAAAGCGTCTGTTTTCTCTCACCTTTTCGTCCACTTTCTGCACCAAATCTTCATTAACGACCGAAGGACGCCCACTCCGTTCTTCATCATGCACATTTGTGCGGCCATCTTTAAATGCTCTCACCCATTTCCTTACCATTCCATCACTCATAATGTTTTGTCCGTAAACTTCCCAGATCTCACGATGAATATCGATCGGCTTAACGCCTTTAGCACTAAGAAATCGTATAACAGCCCGTACTTCACAATCAGCGGGACTCACGATTGTCGGAGGCATCTTAAACACTCAGTAAACAACGTATACAATGAAGAATCAGACTGTAATGGCGTCAGTGCGTAGACAAGAGATGTAGGTAACCAGCGAGCATGCGCG
The DNA here is from genome assembly GCA_019974015.1 of Nephila pilipes. Taxonomy (NCBI): domain Eukaryota; kingdom Metazoa; phylum Arthropoda; class Arachnida; order Araneae; family Nephilidae; genus Nephila; species Nephila pilipes. The sequence goes on from BMAW01047587.1 coordinate 2,369, forward strand.
GAACGCCGACCGGAGCGCTGCGGCGGCGGAATCGCAAAACGGTACTTACTTAAAAGTACCTCGTATATATATACGAGTGTGTGTATATATATATATATATATATATATATATTCAGAATTTACAAATGATACAGACCTTTTCTTTTTTTGTATTTCTCCCATTTCTTCACAATATTTTTATGCCTAGTTTTGTATTTTGCATATTTTGTGATTTATATTTTTTTTACTTATTTTCTTGTTTTCATACTATTATAATCTCACGATAATTAATTTGGTGATACAGCTTTCTCTTTTTTTTTAATTTTTTTTATTAAAAATATTCTAATTTTTCTACTTTAATTTGAAAAAATTTATGTGCAGGTAATTTTTGCAATTTTCAGGAATTCTATTTAGTTAACATATATGTTCAATATTTTCAACTATTTTTTCCACATATATATATATATATATATATATATATAATTAAAAAACTACTAAATGAATGAAAAGAACAATTATAATACCAAAATACTGAACGAAAGGGGAAACAAACATTTATAGAAAAATAAAAATACAATTGAATACAACTTGAATAACCAACAAAACAAAACATACGCGTTCAGACTGGGGACAAAATTGTCAGTGTTAAATATGTTCTAAAGTACCAACTCTCTCTCTCTGTATATATTGCTTGAGAAAAAGTTATTTTAAATTTGCGAAGCAAGAAAGGTAGTGTCAAAATTTCCCTATATATATATATACACGAACATCATTGTGAATAAAGAAAAATAATTGATAAAAAATATACAAAGTACATTATATAAGGAAATCATTTTGTTTGAATGATAACTTCCTAATGGTATATGAATTAAATAGTAAATTATACGAATTCATTAAAAGTAGTTGTAGAAGTAATAAAGTAATTGAAAAATTAAAAATCTAAACACTGAGAAAAATTAAAAATCTAAACACTGAGAAAAATTAAAAGAAGGGAATGTATTATAATTAATGCTCTAACATTGTGCAGGCTTTCTTCAGCAAGTCTTTTCTGGAATTAATAGGCAAACTCTTCCCTTCGGTGATTACATTACGTAAAATCGGTTATAAAACCAATATATACAATTCCGTTGAGCTCAAAGAAAATCAAATTCAGAATATATATATATATATATCAATTAAAAAGAAAATAAACAATAAATCTAGAAAATTTCAATAAGTTTTATATACAAAACAAAAATTATTATATAAAAAAACTAAAGATAATAAGTTGAAAAAAGATTTTAACAGAAAAAACTACAATGCACAACGCAACACTTGAAATCTATAAGAAAATTGGATAACTGAACTCTCGCTCAGAAGTGAAAAAGGTTATGTAAATGAGGGCAACTCTATCAATCAAATTATTTTAGAACTAAATGAAAACTAGAAAATTTGTATAAACATTGTAAAACTTAATGATCTGAAAGGAATAAAAATCAGAAAAAGGACTATTAAAAAGTTAATAAATAAAATTTGTGTAAAATATGCATGCTGCTAAAAAAACTACATATAATATTTGCAAATTTAACAAATTATAATTTTTATTCTGAATAAATTTATTCTTTATAATTTTTAAAAATTACGCTATTTTTTAATTTTTAATTCTTTAAATTTGTTTTCAAAATTAATGAGTGATCAATCTTAATACATTAAAATTATGTTGAAAATTAAATGAAGAATTTAATATAAAACAAAGGAAAAAATAATGATTTTAATATAAATTTCAATGTACTTCTAAGTAAAATAACTTTATAATACATCTTTTATATATATTTAAGTTTAAATTCATATCAAAGAAATAAATTTTGTAAAAATATATACTAATTTTATTCACATTTTTGTAAAATTATTTATATATGCATATAAATATATATATATATATATATATATATATATATATATATATATATATAAGTACAAAGGAAGTACAAAATGTCCATAAGAATAATGAATATATAAGCTAGCAATAGATTACCTGCTTACAACAATTATAAAAAATAATCCAATAATTAAAACATTCCTTAAACACTAATTTTATTTATAAAATAAAAATTCAAATATTACTAAGGTTTAATAAACATAAATTATTATTCAAAAAAAGTATATATAAGGAAATATTCAAGCCATAAAGGCAGTTAAGTCAAAAAGTGAATTAAGTCAATTAAAATATCCTTTTTCTGGCATAACACAGAAATATACGTGATTTAACTAATTTTATAGATATAATACTTTGCTCTCAGTAAATTACTTTCAAACAAGTTTGTCCAAAATATAAAATTCAATAATCAAAGCAAAATTTCCTAAAGATAGACATAAATTCTTCAAAGTATTTAGAAAGGGAATAAACTAATGAAATCATGAATTTATTTTAGCGAAATGAAAATAATCTATTTAACGTATGTGTAAACTTTCTAATATCAAGAAATAAAATTGAGTTACTGAATTTCTTAACTTACTTATTCAAGACGTCACTTGAATTTATATAACTACGAAATGGCGTTGTTCATATATTTGTGGATAATTGTGCTTAAAACTGAAGAATACTATTATTCTAATAAAATGAAAATTAATAATTACATAAATTCTGAAATATTTATAATACATATTTTTCTTTTTTATAATGGAGATTTCGTTTTTCCTTTTTCATGGCAAACAATTTTATTAAAAATTTACACATCTATAGCTCGTATCACCATCTATTGCCCAAATATAAATTAAATATATATTTTTAAGCAAAATGACCTTAATTTGTGCTAATTTTAATTATTTCTCAAAAGAAATTTAAATTTTTTTATATATAATTTCATTTTTAATTCTGTATTTAAAACATAAGTACGATAGTTCAATACAGTCATTATAAAACCTTCCATGATTACTAGTTTTTAAAACAGAATTTGATGTTAAATTATTATTTCATATAATATAGCTAAAATTAATTCTTTTTAATTGATTATTCCAGGAAGGTATTTATATAACATGGAAATTGAAATTTTTCCTATCATAAATATTACAGTTAATTTTATTATTTGTAATTTGTAAATTTTCTTTTAAAATATTCTATTCAACTTTTACTTTTGTTAGCTTGATTTAATGAATTAAGGTGGTTAAAAAGATAAATTAGTTTTATCTTCAAGGTTCTTATTGGAATTCAATATAATGCTGTTATTAATATATCTACACTTAATAAAACAGTTTGACCAACATTATTTTTCATAAGAATGTACATAAATGTTATCTAAATTATTAATTTGCTGGTCCTCCGTCATGTTTAATTTGATTATATATTTTTATCATTAAACTTAATATAATCTTTCAGTACTAGATTAACTAATAAAATATATTTTCATAACAGATAAAATTATTTTCATTTATACCTATTGAAACAAACAGTCCTAGTATTTACTGAATATGTAATTTTGTTTTATATATTCTTAAAAATATCAAATCAAAGTTAAATATTAAGAGTCATATAAAATATATGATTAATTTCTCTTAAAAAATTTGTAATAACTTTCCTCCTTTTTATAATAAAAGTGTAAAAATTATTTGTAATCAGTCTAAATTTAAAAGGTTCTAATGAAAATTTGGAGTTAAAAAAATATATGGATATGTAATGTTACTAATTTGTAATCCTATTTTTTTTATTAAGAGCCATAAACTGTTATCAATTTTCTTAGCACCAAAATCATTTTCTGAATAAGCATTGTTTTCTATGAGATTCTTAGTTATAATTTATAATGTAGAAAATTCGCAAATAATTGCATTATTATTTGTAACATTATAAACATAAATTATTATAAAAGAATTTTTTTGTTCTGTAATTTTTATACACACCCATATATATATATATATATATATATATATATAAACATAAATACTATATTTTCACAAACATAAAACAAAATATGAATATCCAAAACTATAGCAAAACAAATGATAGAATAAAAACTAAATATTCAAGGAAATAACCAAAAATCAAATTAATATTTATGAAAATTAAATAAAAGTTTACTTAAATAGTCAAACAATCTGAAATTTAAAACACTGAAAATCCAAATTTCTAAACAAATTATAGAAGCAAACAATTTAAACAAAGCAAAGTTAAGAAATGTGTTAAAAATCTAATTAGTATTGTTCCATATTTTGGAACAGAATAATGTGTGTTTATACCAGAAATTACTGATCAAAACAACACACTTCAAAGAATTTAGTTATAAGAAAATATGGTAACAAATCAAAAAGGAGAAATTCAGAAAATTAACCATATAAAAAAAGGTACATATAAATAAACATACTAATAATCTCCAGTTTAAATTGAAATATCCAAATTTTACTGACCAAAATCTTTTTAGGTAAGTTTTACTAACATTACTCAAGTTTAAAGGTCTTGGGGGATCTTATAGTGTTATTTGTGTTGATTAGGAAAGTTTTTGCGTAACATAATATTGAAAAAACCATCTCGTCCTTAATTTTTGTACAACAGTATATATATATATATATATATGTGTGTGTGTGTGTGTGTGTGTGTGGTGTGTGTGAGTGTATTTGTGAAACTTGCATATATATAAGATGTTTGTAAACTGTAAAACTTATTTATTTAGATTCTTTTGATAAACAAATTTTTAAATAACATTTAAATTTGGTAAAGTAAATTTTAGTAAATTTCTTAACATTTTTTTAAAAGAATCATTATATGATGTTTGCGGTTAAAACTGTAGTATTATCGTATCCTATAGGAACGTTAGATAACATGCAATTTACTTCCTAGAGGTAAAAGTTATGTAACTGTTTTAGTTGAAAATATTTTATGAGTATATAACTAAATAAAGATTATTTTTAATGACTACGTTTATTTAGTTCGGCTTAAATGCATTTGATTCCTTTGTTTTCATTCTTTTTTTTTTCTAGTTGAATTGCTGTTCGATTACAGCATTTTTACTTATTCTTTTTATTTTTAGTCTAAGACTTTTAGATAAGATAGTTACTGAAGTTTTGATGAATGAATCTCTGAAACTTGTTTTAAACACTATTATTAGTCTAATAATGGAGTCAATATTTACATTGTACTATCACCATTTTTGAATTTTTTTAAATTCTTTTCCCTAGATATGCTTTGTAATTCCTTGTAAAAATGTGTTTTTAATTTTTTAATTATAATAATTAATTATTAATTGTTTTTTTAACTATAATATTTTTGTGTTTCTACTTTTTTCTATCACTAACTTGTAATTTAGTATGATTTAATATACATGACAAAAAAATTATATATATATATATATATATATATATGTAATGAAAATATTTATTTAGTAACATAAGGAGATAATTAATATAATTAACTTAAATTAATGTACAAACAAAAATAGAAAGATGATTTTTTTCTAAGAATTTAGAAAGAAAACTTACAAACAATTTTTTGGAGTATAGAAAATTATAAGGAAATATAGCTTTTTATTTGCATAAAACCTAGTAAAAAACGAAAAAATACACTACAAAACAAGTAAGAAATAGATCACTATGCGTGATAATTGGATCCATAAAACAAATTTAAACACAAATTTTCAACCCACAAATGTAGAATAGCATTATATAAAGTACATTATCTCCCTTTATTTTTGTTTTATTTTTATTATTTTCTCTTTATTTCAGCTATGATGTTAAGCTTATTTAATTCTTAAGAATTGATTGTAGTTTTCAAATAATGTCATACCTGTAATGAATAAATATTATTATATATTTATGTAATTTTTGGTTCATTTTTACTGTAACAAAAACCGTTTACTGAGGATAATATTTTAAATTTGATTTACGGTTTTAATTTTATAACTTACTGGTTTTTTCTTTTACTTTTGTAGTATTTTAGTTCTAAAGAAATTTGTTAAATATTTTAGTGGCTAAAATTTGTATTTGTATGATTTTATTTACAAATAAATATATCATATATCATAATAGCAGCATAAGAAATTATATTGTGTGCCTTTAAGTAAAATATCGTTTTTACGTAATTTTTGTATTCCTTACATTAAAATTTTTAAACAAATATATGTTATAATAGTATCAATTTTGTAAATTTTTCATTTCATCGTTATTTTTTTATATTATTATTGAGTTTTAAATGTTCCATACTTGTTTTGTATTTTGGGTGCTTTTTAAATATTTGATTTTTTTTAAGTTAAGCTTTTTAATTTTGATTTCTTCATTGTGCCTTTTTGTTCTACACTTTTTTACTTTCTAAGATTTTTTTAAATTTTTAAATACTTTGAATGTTACGAAACTTATCATTAAATAATTGAATGACGTATATTTTTCGAAATTTGGAATGAATAAATAACTATTCTGTTTAAATTAATATAATACTTAAATGAATGAAAGAATTTAGAATTTAAATTTTTAGTGACTGGCAATTAAGTTATTATTTTTAATTAGCTTATGATCAGTATTATATCATTATAGTATATGTAAGATCATCAGTATTGTTGCCATACTTTTTCTTTATTGTTTTTATTGTATTTGATTTATAAATATGTAGATGATATAGATAATTTGTCTGAAGATAGGATATTGAATTTCGTTGCGGCGTTTTTATTCTACTTATGAATTTCAAAAAAATTTGCTTATGTAAAATATCAATATTGGATATTTGATTCCTTTTCTTTTTGAAGATGAGAAATTAGTTTGATCTATTTATGTTGAAAAGTTTTCTTAGATAAGTATTTGAATTTCATTTTGTATTTCAATTTCTAAATTAAATAATTTGTAAGGATAAATGGTACCTTTATTAAGTAAACAATTAGTTCTATAACTTTTTAGTTACAGTTCGATATATATGAGGATCAATGAAGTTTATAAAAAATGATTGAAGATATTAAATAGTTATTGAAAATACATCGATTAAGGGAATGAGCAAGAAATTAGTTGAAAGAAATATAGATAGGGAAACAATATATTACAATTATGAATTATGCTAGAGGCAGTTTGTATGATGTCATTGATAAATATAGAATTGAGTGTGAAAATACTTGTAACTATGTTTTAAATAATAAGTCTGCTAAAGATGTATTAATCAATTATTGGGGTGTTTCTCTTCTGAAAGAAAAGAAACATTTACGGAGATGTCATCAATCAGCAAGGGATATTTAAGCAATGACTCCTCAATATTGGCGAACATTTTGGTGATTTGGCAAGAAGCTTGGTAACTTTGGCAACAAATGGAAAGTTCATTAGTCTATGGCTATGTGCAGATTGGAATTATTTTCTCTAACATTACTGTCAGATTCATTCATTAATTCGAAAATCTCAGTATCAGATATATACTTTCTTTTCGTTATACAAATAAAAACTGACGGAATGAAACGAACAGCTGGGAGCATCTGCTACTAAAAGCCGCAACACGTGCTTTAGTAGCAGATGCTACTAAATATAGAATTGTTGCGGCACGTGCCGCAACACGTGCTTTTAACAATTACCCCCCTCCTGATAGCCAGAAATGAAATCCGAGCCCATATCACCAAGGTCAATACTTCAAATAAGCTATCTATACAGATTTCGTGGTATTGTAAAGCCATATAGTAACATGAAAAAAATCAAATAAAACGTTCTCCTCAATCAAATAAAACGTTCTCCTCGTATCTGTATTGATAATCTGGGCACAGGACAGCAAACGCGAGCGTATCGCATTTGATATGCTGGGAGTGAACGGGTTAATAATGAATGGCTTAATATTAATTCATATTTAATCTGTGCAAAACTTACAACTGTGTTCTCTTACATGTAAATTATGCAAATATAAATACATTGAATAAATTGGTAATAATATTAACATACATATAATTATCAAAATAGGCCCATGCTTCACTTTAGGAATATAAAACATTACTTGTAAAATTGAAATTAGGTACTTTTATATGCATGAATTTAAAAATGTAGAGCTAACTCTTATAAAGAATGTGCTTAACAATCAAAGAATTTTACGGTTTGACTATTAGGAGTGAATATCAAATAACGAGACTGACGCTGTAAAGCATTTTATTTTGATTTCATACATATTTATATATTATCGCCTTCAATATACACCCAGCCTATATCCCTACAATGCTCCATACGAATCTTTCACTTTTTGAAACAGTGCTAGAAGTTTTTTATCAGATCCTTCAGGATACATGCCGATTTCTCTTTCACAAACTCAAGGGACTCAAATCTTGTTCCTTTTAATGCAGATTTCTCCATAGGAACCAGATCGAAGTCACGTGGTGCAAGATCCCGTGATTAAGGTGAATTTTCTAGCACTGGGATGTTGTATCTGGCTATGAACTTCTTGAGAGACAACGCAGTATGACTGTATGTTCCACAATGCGGGTCGTATTTTCCTAATTCTTTCATGGAGTTCAGCAAGAATGTGATTTTAGTAAGGTTTATTAATAGTTCGCACACAATCCCTTGAATATAGAAAAAATAAAAAATAAATCATCATTGAATTGAATTTTAATTTTTTTTTTTATTCCTCTTTTTTGGTTTTCGGTAAAAACGGGCTCTCCCAATGCGTGGATTGACTGCTTCGTTTCAGGATCATAAGTAATAAACAACAATTCGTCACACGTTATTATCAATTCCAATAAGTTTGGGTCATTTTCAATGACATTCAAGGTATCAGTACAAACATTTTTGCTTAGCTTCTTGTTGTTCTTATAGGAGAATTTCAGGCACCATTTGGGCACACACTTTTTAATTGTTAAAATTGTTATGTAAAACTTAACTTTCGGAATTGTATTAATTCCTACAGTCTCAGTAATTGTACGAATACTTAACCGACGCTCAGATAGAGCAAGATTACCAATTTTTTTCCATATTGTCATTAAGTTTTGACGTAGAAGGGCAAACTGGGTATAAATCCTCTTCAATATCTTCTCGTCCATCTTGAAAACATTTAAACCACTCGAAATCACGTACATGCGATAAACATTTATTGCCATACTTTTCTTTCAATAAACTATAAGTTACAGTAGCGGGGTTTCCAAGTTTCATGGGGAATTTCACAACAATTCGTTGCTTTACTGTTACACTCATCATTTTTCAGACGAAACAACAACAAAAAATAACTCTAATAGAATGAAAGCTACGGCTATATGGTTTTGTGTTCAGAAGCGAGAGGCGCACTGCATTCGAAAGAGAAGGTTATACCCTAAACAGCGGGACGTTTGGTTCCTACGTATTTCTTTTGTAGCAGCGTCAGACTCGTTATTTAATATCCACACATCTTATTTCGGCTTGCATAAATATATACCCACGTGGTCTTCTCAATGTCCCTTTAAGTAAAAACTAATTCAAATTTTTAAGCAAAATGACAACAAAAAATATTTTTATGGAAATTATAGCTCAACGTTTCCAATGAAGTTAAAAATTAAAAAAAACAATTCAGAGGGAGAAATATTAAAATAAAATGTACGGTAGAAATGTACGAATGTTATTTATGAAAAATATATTTCTTAAATAACAAGTTTAAATATAATTTCATTATTAAAAGTTTAAGTACTTACTCTTTGATATAAAGAAAAAAAATTAAAATTCTACAGAATTTTGTTACTAATATATATAAAATAAATAGCACTTGTATTCATATTGTTAAGGATTGTGTAATTATTTTGTTCAAAAATTCATAAAACTGATGCTTACATTAATAGAACTCTAAAAATAAAATGTTATTGTATTAAATTCGGGAATGAATCTTTTGATAAAATAAACTTAAGCAATGTTCTTGATAAAAATAAAAACTTCATTCCTCTTAATAACATTAGTATGAAGAAATGTTTTAATTTAATAAAAGAAGGGACGTTCATTATACAAAACTATAATAATTGAAAAGATTTACAGAATAATACTGTTTGTAATTACAAGGATTATACAGAATGTATTAGTATAGAATACTAACATGTGATATCAGAAAACTAAATATTGTTAATAAGAAAAAAAGAACAGAAATTATGAATAAAAATATAGGTTTTAGAATTATAGTTCCTAACAAAAACAATTATATTAAAGAAACAATTCAATGAGTCATTGGTATTTTTTTAAATTTAATTGACTATTAAATATAATTTTTATTACTATTGAAGTTTTTGAAGAATATAAATTTTATATTAACGAAGGGAATAAATTTCTGAATTTTAAGACAAATGATTGCACTAAGATTTGAGATATTGAAAGTTATATTAAAAAGTTTTAAGGTAATTTAACTAATTGTTACATTGATAAGGTTTCAGAAAACTATACTATTATTTACAAAAAAAAAAAAAAAAACTATATATTAATTTCATGTATAGGTATCAAAATAATTATAATGCCTTTATTAATGGTACTAATTGTGATAGAAAAATCACCAACAGAACTGAAGCAGTTTATAAGAAAATAGGTTATACTATGAATATCTTAAAATTTTCAAAAGTATTTTTAACTCCTAAATTTCACAAAGTTCTTATTAAATTTACAATCGTGATGAATGATTTCAATATTTACATCACTAAAGTGGGATATATGAAACAAAAGATTTTACAAAATTCTATACATGGTTTTGATATGACTGTTATCATTAAAAATAGTTAAAAAATTAATAATTATATTAAATGTAAATATATTTCTCTATTTATAGTCTTCGCTTTGAACATTTGTTTAGTTCTATTAATTTATTGTTATCTTTGTTAATTTAAAAGGATAAAAATAAATAGTTCTGTATCTTATGAGAGCTTTAAATATCTTATGATCCTTCTGTTGTAAATAAAAATTATTTTAGTTATAATTAAAAAAAAAAAAAAAACTATAAGAAAATTAAAGATGTACCTGAGGAAGGAGGTCTTGATAGCAATACTCTAGCCATTGTTTATTTGTCTTCCCTCAAAAATTATTTTTTAGTTAAACAATTTCGAATTAGTTAGATATATTGATGATCCAATGGTTTTAAAATTAATTTTAATCCATATGTTAAACCAAATTTATCTTTTAACCCGTCATATTTAAATCTGATTAAAACTAAAGTAAAAGGATTCATACGAAAAGAATAGTTAGATAATAATTTAAAAATAGTGAATAATATGATTATTAGGAATGTGTTTGAAAAGAATGATAATTACTGATTCCCTATATACTAATAAAATGCAATTTTTTATAGCAGGTTATGCCTAAATATGCAATTTAATTTTCTTATAAATATTTTTAATTAAATTTTGTTTAATATATGTCTTTTTCTAAATTTTAATTTCTTTTTCTAAATTTCATTATTTTTTCTAATTTTTTTGTTTTCTTATTTAATGTATTTTTTGCTGCTTTCTTCGTAATATGTATGTGTTTTATAGCTTTATGTATTTATATATTTTTGTAATGATACTCGTATTTTACATTAGCCTTTTCTTTTATTTTAGTTATTGTATTTTTGTATAATACCTTTTTCCTTATTTATTAAAACTTTATTTAATTACAAAATTTGATTCTAGAGGGAGAAACATCTTTTTGAATTATACGCTTTATTATTCTTATAATATTAATATTATTATTCGTTTACAAACTGGATAATTTGTTCAATTTTTTATCTATAGCTTAGTACAGATATTAAAGTTCTTAAAATTTTGATTCGTAATTATTTTTCAGTAAATATATATTCATTTACTGCCAATCAATCAATCTAATGTTTCTTATGGTTTTTAGACATGAGTTTATTGTGTCATATTTTTTGTGTTGAAAACAGCAAGCAAGTTATTCGTTAAAATTATAGGTACTTTAGATTTAAAAATTACTTTTTATAAGTTTGTATTAATGGATATAGTTTACTTTCATGCTATTTTTTTTAAAAGTTTTTCTGAATTTCACTTGTTGTGTGTGAGTGTGTGTGTGTGTCATCAAATTTTCGATCGTTAATTTAACCTACTTCCCATCAAGCTAGAGCTTTGAAATTTTGGGAATCGTTCGTAGTCGCCTAACAATGCACCATTTTGACATTTGCAACAAGTTTTAACTAATATTTCAATAATTTTAATAAGTCAAAATATTTTTTCCTCTCGGCGCTTTTAGGATTGAGGAAAAAATTTCTTCCCCCTCTGGGAACACCGGGCACTCCCCACGTAACATGAGGTATCGTAAAACTAACAAAAGGGAGATAGTAAGGGTTGCTGACTTTCACTCAGTAATCATTCGCAAGAAAGAAAGATTCCAATATTTGGCGCAGTGTCTTATCACAATTTTTTCTGAATTCTGGTTTCCCCCTTTTTTTTAAGAGAATGACTTACAAACTTTCAAATGCATGTTTTGATTTTATGAGTATTATGAATTTTTTAATACGCTCACAAATGTCTCTTTTTAAGTAAATTTTAAAGTTAAAAATAACTAACAGTTTTAACTAATATTTCAATAATTTTCTTTAATAAACTTTTCCACCATATAAAAACGTTGGTTTTTATATCGAATTATTTTATATTCCTTACAATGTATTGGCTTCCACGCTTCATTTTATAATGTTGAACTTCTCTTTTTTTTTTGGTTTTTTGATTATTCTTAGTATATACCATTTATGATAATGTAATTAA
>BMAW01047588.1:6031-29058 GCA_019974015.1 Nephila pilipes
AGTGTGTACATGAGTTTGGAAATAAAACGTAATGAAACAAAATAATGGAAACTCATTATGTAATTTAATTAAGTTTATCATAAAGGAACAGGCAAATGTATATGCGTTAAAAATATTTAACATTAAAAGTACTGTCTTAAAGGAGCAAAATATGAATATGCCAAAAGAATATATATGAGTACATTTCAGAAAAATCGACAAGGGTTTCTAAAAGAGTGATAAGATTGAATGAATATAAGAGAGCATAGTAGAAAAAGGCATTGAAAATAGAAAGGTTAAAAGAATATAAAACTAGAAAGTGGAAACGAATGGATATAGCGTAAATTAATGTTTTTACAAGCTCACACCATGATACGGTTAACTCAAGCTTGATTCCAGGTGGTTTCGGCTTGAGTAAATAGCCAACTTAGTCCTTAATCCTAATTGGTGTCAATAATGAGCACCAAGTTCACTTGAAAGTTAACTCGGGGTTAGAGCAAGTTGGGCTGAACATTAGGCAGTAATTAGATCTCCAGGCTTACAAACCACAGGAATTGAGATAAACACTGCTGAGGACTTAGGCACTGGCCAATTTTAACTCTTAACTTGTATAAAATTCGCACTCGGAATAAAAATAAAAATAATCCTCTATATTATAAAGTAAGATATAATAACGTAAGAAAATTATTAGTATAAATTAAGATTAATAATATATATTAACATTAAATTAAAATAATATTAAATTATGTTAATATTAAGTTATTAACTAAGATTTGGGAGTAATTAAAGCATTATTAGCATAAAAACGTTTAAAAGTGATAAAATTCAAAATTATAAATTTATTTTAATATGAAACTAAAAATATTTTATTGATATATCACATCATCCAAAAATTTAAACTTTTTATCATTATTATATTTAAATATTTTAAAGAACTTGAGGATAACAAGTCTGAATGGATGGTGATTTTTAATTTTCACGAAATAAGACGACTAGAAATTTTGTTACAAAATATAATTACATAATAAATTCTTTATTGAAATAATAATTTAAACCAATCCATAAAAGTATTTTGTGTATAAATTGCTTGTCAATCCAAAATATGTTCATACATTTTACTATGAACTATTTTTAACCAAATATCTAAATTTCAGTTTCAAGTATATCAGTTTGTATCACTTTAGTTAAGAAAACGAAAAGTAATTAAGGCTTATATCTCAAGTTTATAATTATTTTACGAAATATCAGGATCTCTAAACAGAGCAAAATTATTATTATCAAAGTATAATTGTATCTAAGCTGAAGTGTAACAATAGAGGAATATTTAGCAGCCCACCTCTGCTACCGCTTTCTTTGTTTATATATTTTTGGATGAAACCCACATAATTTTCATGATCTAATTTAAATAATTACATAAATTTTCATAAGAAATTTATATTAGTTTTAAATTTCAAATAATTTTAAGAAATGTTATATTTTCATATGTATGAATTCAATAATAAGCCAAATCATATAACTGTACATGAAAAATTATTATTTTATCGTTATTTCATTTAATTAACAATGATTACTATTTTAATAATTGAGACTCTAAAATTATTTTCCAGGTAGTATTTTGTTAACTATTCCAGCAATAGTGTAGTATGGCATTATTATCACTAATTACGGTAAGAAACTTTATAAGTGTTCTTATTGAATTTAGACATTTTATGTACAATATGACCGATTTTTGTAATATTTGATGAGCCCAATATTATAACATTATATACACACCCACACCTACACCCATACATGTGGTTTGGTGTATGTGTAATGTTATAATGTTAAGATAAATGTCATATATAACAAAATATTATGAAAAATAGTTGTTAATAAATTATTTAAGAGCAAATAAAATGTTGAATAAAAGTAAAAATAAATGATTAGTCGGAACCTACCAATTCATATGTAATCTTGGGTTGAAGACGGAAGGTATGGGTTAACTAATTTGATGGTACCAGCCTTCTCCCTTTGCGACTTGGGTATTGAATTAGAAGAAGCACAAAAGAGCAGAATGATACAGAATAAAAGAATGCAAAATTATCATTGTTAGTTAAAAGGAATTTTTAAAAGTAATAAACTCTTCAATTTCTGCATGGTTAGATTGTTATTACATAGAAAAGTTTAAGAAAATATTCTTATAAATATCTGTAGTAAAATTGCTGTTCGAAAAATATAATATTGAAAATTTAAAATTATAGAGTAATATTAAAATTAAAGATTTCATAAATCTACTGAACACTAATTATTTATGATAATTTTAATCTAAATAAATAACCAATACTTAAAATTGTATCTAAGAACAAATATCGAAAACCAAAGCAAATTTATGGAGAAAATAATCAAACAAGACAAAATGGAGATAATATAATTTAAATACTGTTCCAGACTTTGACAGAGAAAAGTGTTTAATACACACACACACACACACACATATATATATATAGGTGAACTCAAATTTTCACCAATTCTCGTAATCCTGGAACGGCTTTACCATATTCATGTGGTGTCCGTATAGTAAAATAGCCATGCACTGCGGAATGAAAACACCTGCCACTTGGCAAGAAACTGCTGAGTTAGTGGCTCCTATCTCGAAAACGAAGTTGACATAGAGAAAAAGGATTTTCAAAGTTGTAGATTATCATCGTTTACAAAAGAGACCTTTGTGGACATTAATGCAAAGAATAGAATGGTTGAAACGCTGATTTGTTTGTTCTTGATTTTCTACATTCATTACGTTTTCGTGATTTCATGATTTCTACACAACACATCACGAACTGAATGAAGAGAACGTTATCATTCGAAAACACGACACTGCAATGTTGCACTGTGGTATTTCAAAACGTCCATGGAGTCAGATTAGACGAACGTGGACGCCATTCTTTCTCGAAACCGCCCAAAGTGGGTGTTTTGCCTAAATGTAATGCCACCGTGAAAGGCATGGACTCATCCGTCTGCACTATTGCTGCCAAGAATTTTGATTGGGCTTTTATCTGATTCACGACAGTTGCACCATGCATAACACCGCTCATTCAGTAAAACCTGTTGAGACGTTGGTCGGCATGGATGAGCGCCCACCTCTTACGTTTTTCCAAACCTGACTTTTGAGGAGGCCACAATTTTGACTGATTTCTCTGTGTTGCATTTCAGATATGCGACGGCGGCGCTAATACCTCATCCGATTGAACTTGCCTGTCTCCTTACAACTTTTACAACAAAGTTAGATGGTTCGATGAGAATTGTCTGCAGGGAAACGTTTCCTTGGTTCAGCTTGCTGTTGATCAAAGTTTGTGTCTACATTCACCGTACAGCAAACCATTCACACACTCAGGTTTCAAGTATGACAATGAGTATCACTACGCTACAACACAAAGAAGATATCATTTTGCTGTCACAGGTGAATAGGCATAAAGTTTCTTACGTATTTGCGTTATTGCAAATATTGCAATCACACCGCAAGTTGCGTTGAATTGATACGCCGACATTATTTTACACGATCAACACATTGTCTACTCTGTTCATAAAGACACAAGTACAAGGATGCAACTATCGAAGAACAGCAGTCCTTGATTGGGGATCACAAACGATAACTTGAGCCAGCTATCAGGTTGTTGCCCGAAAATTATCGCTTCTTCCGTTCGTTTCGTGATATCACATTGAATCACGAAAACATAAATGTGCGTTTTAATCGTTCTATTCTTCGCGTTAATGCCTTCAAGGTATATTTTCGTACCAAATTGATGGATAATTTTAAAATTTCTAAATCAGTTTTTCTCTATGGCGCTTCGTTTTCAAAATAGAATGGTAACTCAGCAGCTTTGAAGCCAGGTGGCACTCGAAGGTGGTTTCATTCCGCAGCGCATGGCTATTTATTATTTAGACTACTTATGAATATAGCAGCAGCCGTCTGGAAGTGGGTAGCAAGGACTTACTTTGACACTCTTTATATATATATATATATATATATATATATATATATACGAGGTCAATAATTTCAGATTCCGACCCGAATAGTTTTTAAATTTTAGAATGAGATAGATCTTGGTATGATGGAGAGAACATATGAAAATGAATAAGAAATGAAGGGCAGTATAGTCTAAAATTTTTGCAATAAATAATTAAGAAAATGACTTTGAAAATCTCTGGTCCGCCTTGATTCTGTCCAAGCCTTAATGACACAATTTTTCAAAGTTCTTTTTATGGAAATGTCATGTTACATAATATCTTTTCGGTCCTTAGCATTTATTTTACATTTAGGCATTATGATATATTTTCCCTCGTTTATCAAACTGATGCTGTTATCTGCGTGGATTAAGAGAAAGATTATTCTTTAGATATTGACTGTTTTTCATATAAATGTTTGGGTTACATTTAAAAGCAATTAATGCAACAATATGCAGCTAAGATCAGGTTATAATTAATTTAAATTTTTAGTTTTTATATTTTTCACTTTACAGTTTATATACTTTTTACAATTAACTGCTTTATTTATTTTAGCAATCACTATAGTTTTCATAAGATGCACAAAGCTATTTTTGTTAACTTGTTTGATAGTGTCTTTCTTTGTGTGAATCAACATTATTGATTAAGTTCAGACAACATCTAACACAATTCATCCACTCCTTCAAATTATTTTTCCAAGATTATTCCATTTAATTTGATTCTATGTTAAATGAAACGTGTCAAGCACTTCATTTTAGAAGAATTAATTTAAAGTTCTGAATAATCTCAAGACTTATATAAGTCAAATAACATAATTTCCTCGAGTACAATCAAATTAAATGCATTCTTTCTGAGTAAACAAATGCAAGGACTGTAGTATATTTTGATTTTTAAAAATTGGTAATGTCAACTCTTATAAGCAACACATTAGAGATATGTTTATTTTATTATTCTTGTAACTCCTAAAACGTTATTTCTTTCGACATAGTTACACTATATTGTTGAAGCATTTGATTTAAGTAGATTTAAAAAAAATTATGATTAATCTTTCCAAAATAACAGTAGAATTTTAAAAAATACCAAAGGGAAATTTTTATTCAATCCTTTATTTGCCAAGATGTAATTTATACATGGTATTGTGTTACCTAACTTCTGTAAATAAAATAGTCCAATATGGTAAAATATCCTAATAAATAAATAGTCCAATATAAATTTAATGTGGATATAATTAAATTAATAAAATTAAATATTTAAATTGATTTTAGAGAATTTATTTTAAATTTGAATGCAGAACATTTCATGCAAATTATTATATATATATAATTTTAAACTAAACTAGACATAAACCTTTAATATCCATGTATTGTTTTAAATATTTATGATAATATTTCATAATATATTATATTTATCTCATCATGCAGTTGCTTACAAAAACTTTGAGAAGAAAATATTTATATAACGTTGCTCACTATTTTCTTATCATTCGAATCCTTTCAAAGCTGTTTACCTTAAGTATACAAATATTTTTGCAACAATCCTATTTTGAACTTTGTATGTTTATTTTATTCTGTAAAATGAAAAATATTTTCGTTGTTGTTGTTGGGATAGC
Organism: Nephila pilipes; assembly: GCA_019974015.1. Classification (NCBI taxonomy): domain Eukaryota; kingdom Metazoa; phylum Arthropoda; class Arachnida; order Araneae; family Nephilidae; genus Nephila; species Nephila pilipes. The sequence continues at coordinate 11,601 of BMAW01047588.1, forward strand.
TTAGTCGAAAGAAGTATTTAACAAAGTTGTCGAGCCAGTCTTTAGGTTCAGATAGCTTCCACGTTTATGCATGTCAAAATACATGAGTATGTAATTTATTTGCTTCTGCCATATTAGTCAGCAAAACACTTTACACTAGAATTTGATTTCATTTTTCTTATCCATATTTTGTTATTTCATATCTTTATAAGCATTCTTGATATAAAATATACCTAAAGGAAATTGAACATTTGAATATCATTTTATAGTAAAAAGAATATTTTTATATTTACTTTAAAAATGATCTTTTAAAACAGGAATTATTAGAATGTTGTGTTACGTAACCATAACTTAAGCTCATTAAATGCGAATTAAAATAAGTCTAAGTCTTAAGAAGACATAATACTAATCATAGCTACAAAGAGTTTTGCATGTGAAGAATTTTTGTCTGAGACCAAAATGATCTCATTTTTATTCGTTGCTCCCATATTAATCCAAAACAATTTAAAACAAAACTAAAATGAAACCATATAAATAATTTAATGTATGTGCACACAATATCATCATCAATATTATATATAGAGATGTGTAATCGAAAATACTCGAAAACAAAAATAATGAATAATATGTCACGTAGCTAACCATTTCGCGGAGTAGTAATTGTTTGGCGACAACACAAATGCAAAGACTAAACTCAAAAACAAGTTTTAAATGTTGCCAGAAAGCAAATAAAGGATTCTAGAAATAATTAAATCAACAAATTAGAGGTTATTGTAATTAATATTATTCAAGCAAAATTACTAATAAAACTTACAAAGTTTAAAATTTAAATAAAGGAATTTTAAGACGTAAAAACTTTAAAATGTAACAGAATATCGCATCATTGTCATCCATTAAACAATAATACATACACACACACACATATATATATATTAGGAGGAATTAAAACAGTACAATTAAAAGGTGAAAATATAAATAAATAAATCAAAAATAATAAAGAAAATATGATATAAAATAAAAATGAACAGTTTTAAAAATATAAGAAATAAATTTAAATAAATATAAAGAAAATATGGGGCAAAGATTTTAAAATATAAAGAAAAGAAAGGAAATCTTTAATATATGGAAAATTCATCAAAATTATAAAAACACACTAAACAATTTATAATTTTATATTTTAAGTTTATCTGCAAAAATAATTGATAATCAAGATATAAAATATCTATTTATTATAGAGAGCACTTATGTATATACATATAATGATAAAACAGTTATTATATAAAATACATACATGCATATATGTATATTATATATAAAATACATACATGCATATATACACAATAATATTATATATGTATAAAATACATACATGCATATATATGTATGTATACGACGAGAGGTCTAAAACTATTTGCATTTGTAGACAAGGACAAATAACATCATCACCGAATTGTTACCTTTGCTTACTGTAATGTTTCTAACGGAGCCAAAAGAAATTTTGACATTGATTCACAAGTTAAGTTTGATTTGATACCTCATTTGCCGTCTCAATGAAAATTTGATCCCTGGTGGTGTTAAGTTGTTACCTTCCAATGAGAACCAGATTCCTCAATGAAAACACCCCATGTCAATCAGCATTCAAACAGCAATACGTAAATCGAACCAAAGTGGTCATGTATAAGATAAAGCAATGAATTTATCATTAAAAAACATAAAAGTAAGAGAACAATTAAAATCCAAAATCACACACACACACACACACATATATATATATATATATATATATATATATATAAGTGTGTGTGTGTACATTAAAGAGTTTGGAAATAAAACGTAATGAAACAAAAAATAATTGAAACTCATTAGAAAGTTATTAATTAAGTTTATCATAAAGAAGGATATAAGAATTAATAGTGTAAAAACAATACACATTTAAGAAAACTGTCTTAAAAATAGAAAATATTATATGCCAAAAAAAGATTATACTAATGATAATTTCAGAAAGAATCACATAAAGGGATTCTAAAAGTGTGATAAATTGAAAGAATATGAAGTATATCAGTAGAAAAAAGGAAAACAATAGAAAAGTAGAAAGTTGAAAAAGAATATAAAACTAGAAAAGTGGAAACGAATGGATATAAAGTAAATTAATGTTTTTACAGGCTTCACGCCTTGATACGTGGTTAACTAAGTATGATTCCAGGTGGTTTCGGCTTGAGTAAATAGCCAACTTAGTCCTTAATCCCACTGGGGTCAATAAATGTGCACCAAGTTCACTTGGAAAGTTAACTGGGGGTTAGGGCGTTGGGCTGAACATTAGGCAGTAATTAGATCTCCAGGCTTGCAGACCACAGGAATTGAGATAGACACTAGCTGAGGGATTTCTTAGGCCCTGGCCAATTTTAACTCTAAAATTTGTATAAAAATTCGCACTCGGAATAAAAAAATAAAAAATAATATCCTCTATATTATAAAGTTAGAGTTACAATAACGTAAGAAAAATTATTAGTATAAATTAAGATTAATAATATATATTAACATTAAATTGCAATAATATTAAATTATGTTAATATTCAATTATTAACTAAGATTTTAAATTTATAATTAAAGCATTATTAGCATAAAAAACGTTTAAAAAGTGCTAAAAATTTAAAATTATAAATTTATTTTTTAATATGAAACTAAAAAAATATTTTATTGATATATATCACATCATCCAAAAAAATTTAAACTTTTTTTTTATCATTATTATATTTAAATATTTTTAAAGAACTTGAGAATAACAAGTCTGAATGGATATTTTGTGATTTTTTTTAATTTCCACGATATAAGACGACTAGAAATTTTTTGTTAAGCAAAATATAATTAATATTATAAATTTCTTTTATTGAAATAATAAGTTAAGCTGATTCATAAAATTATCGTGAGTGAAATAAATTCAAAAAATCTGTCAATCGAAAAATATGTCCATACATTTTACTATTAACAATTTTTAACTAAATATCTAAATTCTCAATTTCAAGATATCATCAGTTTGTAACAATTTTTAAGAAAACGAATAAAAAGTAATTAAGGCTTATATTCTAGTGTATAATTATTTTTATGAAATATCAGGACCTCTATAAGCAGAGTAAAATTATTATTATCAGTATAATTGTATTCGTTAAAGTGTGAATAAATAACAGGAAGAATATTTCTAGCAGGCCCACCTCTTGGTACGCTTTCTTGTTTATATATTTTATGATGAAACCTAATATAATTTTCTTTTAGATCTAATTTAAATAATTATATAAATTTTTCATAAGAAAGAAATTTATATTAGTTTTAAATTTTTTTAAGCTAATTTTAAGAAATTTTATATTTTTGATATGTATAGAATTAAATAAGTTTTTAAAATCATAACTGTACATGAAAAAAGTATTATTTTATCATTATTTTTTATGTAATTAACAATGGGATTACTATTTTTAATAATTGAAAACTTCTTAAAATTATCAGTAGTATTTTGTAAACTATTCCAACTATAGTGTAGTATAGTATTATTATCATTAATTACGGTAAGAAACTTTATAAGAGTTCTTATTAAATTTAGGACTTTAAAAAGAATTTAAGAGTTAGAAATAGCGGACATTTTGTAATAGCTATATTACAACTAATTTTCTTATATATAGCAGAAATTCTTTTCTATATTTCTGAACACTATTGTTTACTTCATTAAAAAATTATAAGAAATAATTGTTTATTTTCTTATCACATTAATATAGAATTATTTTATGGATGATAACATGACTACTTGCGATTGTATCAATTTACCTATGACCAAATTCTCTAACAAAGTTTCAATGGAATATTTTAACTCTTAATAATATGCGATTCAATTAAAAGTAAAATCAAAATATTTAATGTCTGTACAAATTCAGTATATATATTCTCGCAAGAGGCTTCTATTGAAAACCCAGATTAATAAAATAATTTAGATCTTCATTGCTTCTTAATATGATTCCTGTTAGAAATGGTAAATCTAAACCCAGTATCTATATTCCTGGTTTCTCTTATTTCTTTATTCTTAACAATAGTTAAATTATCAGTGATAACATGCTGGTGTATCTTATTACAAAATATTTTATAGTCGTTTAATTTTAAATCGTTTATATCATTACAATTGAAAAGAAGAACGATCAATTTTTTAATTAAAATTTCTAATTTTTTTTAAATTTAATTTTTCAATAGTAATTTTTAAGTTTCAGTATCTTGGATAAAATATATTATATTATTACATATTAAACTTTATTTCAAATAAACTTTATCTTCCGTATTTTTTATTCAAACTTTTGAACACAGAAATCGTTACCATTTATGAAACTCCCTGCTTTTGAACTCTAATTCTACCTAGACAATGCCATTAATTCTTGTCATTATATCCATGTAACAACGCTTTTCAAAGTAATATATTACTTTGAATTTTTTTTATCTTTTTTACATTCCTTTTCAGTTTTTGAATTTATTTAAAAATTTGAAATCATGAATATTAATATATATTTATTTTACGAATTTTTTAACATTTTTACTCATATTTTTTTTTCTTTCTTCATTTGAATTTCGGGTTCAATTTGTATTGTATAAAGTAAATGCGTAGTGAGATAGTTAGTCACTAAATTCGGGAACAACCACGCATCACAGTCTACTGATTGTGTAAACATAAATTTACGTTATAACTATATTTTCTCATTCTTTTAGTTAACTTTATATTCTTTCAATTTGTAAGATTTCAATGTGCTTTTATGTAGTTCTTTTTCTAAAAATGTATCTAACATCTTCAAAATTTATTTTTTAAATATTTTTTAAATATTACTGTTTGAATACAATGAATTCTTATAACTTTATATTTGTGATAAATTTAATGAAAAGTTAAATTATGAGTTTTATTTCTTTTTTGTTTAATTATATTTGTTTATTTTACTTTTAACTGTACATTTTTATACAATATTATGACTGAATTTTGTAATTAGGTCATCTGACATTTATCTTAACATTATATACATACACACCCACGCCCATATTATATATATATATATATATATAACAAAAACTTTTTGAAAAAATAGTTAATAAATTATTTAAGAACAAATAAAATTTTTGAATAAAATAAAAATAAATAAATGATTAAATGGAACCTACCAAGTCATAAAGTGTAATATTCGGTTGAAGACGGAAAAAGCGGAGTTAATCTAATTTGATGGTACCAGCCTTTCCCCTTTGCGACTTGGGTGGCTGAATTGGAAGTGTCCAAAGCACAAAAGAGCAGAATGATACAGAAATAAAAGAATGCAAAATTATCATTGTTAGTTGAAAAATAGCAAGGAATCAGTAATGAAAAGAGTACTTTCAAAAAACTCAAAGAAATGAAGATTCAAAAAGGTGAGTAGATATGTAAGCTATTCTTTAAGAAAACGAAGTAATTCAAAGAGTGATTAAGCACTCGAAATGTAAAAAAAATCATCCTCACACTATAAATTCAAAAAAAGATTCAAACAACCAGTCGGTTACTAGAAAGTTAGTAAAAGAGTAAAATGGCACAAAAAATGTGTAAAAAGTGCCAGTTGTGTGTAATACAAGTGACTAAATTCTTCACGACTGTATCATTTTCAAGTCAACTTTGCGGGCCTAGTGTTGCGTGGTGGATATGAAACTAGATCACAATTCACAAAGATGTTTAACATATTTATAATGAACACAAGTGCTTAAGAAATTTATGGGATAATCATGCTCTGATCAACTACAAATAAATTTTTAAAATTAATAAACTTTTCTAATTTTTGAATGGTTAAATTGTTATTATATATAGTAAAAAGTTTAATAAAATATTCCTATCAATATCTATAAGTAAATTGCTGTTCGAAAAAAAATTATAATAATAGAAAATTTAAAAAGTTATATAATACTAAAATTAAAAAAGCCATAAATTTACAGAACACTAATTATTTATGACAATTTTAATTCTAAATAAATGTTAACCAATAATTAAAAATTGCAACTTAGTTAGTAACAAATACCCAAAAATCAAAGCGAATTACTAGAGAAAATAATCAAGGCGAGACAAAAATAGAGATAATGTAATTTAAATACTGTCCCAGACTTTGGACAGAGAAAAGTGTTTTACATATATTAATTTATCATTAAAAAACACAAGGAAGAGAACAATTAAAATCCAAAATCAACAAAAAAAAAAAAAAAAAAACCCATTTGTAGAACTAAGTAAAAAAGTTGAAACTAAATCAAATTTGAAACTAAGAGAGGAATCAAATTTGAATCAAATTTGAAATTAATTAGAACGAAAGAATAAATCGAATAATTCAAATACCCAACAAAACAAAACATGCATATACAGGCTGGGGTTGTGGGGTTAAACTAGTTCTATGGTACTAACCCTCCCCCAATGCATCTTGTTGGGTAAAATTGTATTACTCCAAAATTCAAGTTGTAATTTAAAGAAAAGAAACAATAAACAAAGAAGAAAAATTGAATGGCGAGATATCTCAATTACTGATTATTTTCAAAAAAAAAAATAATAATTTATCCATTTAAAAGTATTCTTTTAAAATTATACGATTAAAATTATCCATCAAAATTATCCAATTAAAAATATCCAATTAAAAATATCCAATTAAAAATTATTCAATTAAAAAATTAAGATTTTTTTCGAAACAATAAAACATTATAATTAAATATTTCCAATTAAAAACCTTAAAAGCCACATACCCGATTCCATGCTTTTAATCGAAATTCAATTCATATTTCATAGTTGTAAAGGCAAAGATTCAAAAGATCATATCTTTGACAAGTGATCATGAATCTGAGTGCAATAGGTTAAGTAACTTTTTAAGTGATGATGTCCACCATCATGCACTGTTGCTACATAAATTTTGGAAGTCAATAGTACTTAACTAATTTGAGTATAAAAAGTTTCAATATAGAATATTTAATAAAAATCCACCAATAAACCAATCATGACCAGAAATCATATTGAATGATCAGAATTTTATTTGTTATAATTATTTAAAATCAAATTGAGTGAAATATGTGTATGTAAATGTGTAATAATACAGAAATGTTTCAAAATATCTTCACAACTAGGCCACTAACTAGCTGACTTTGTAATCCTAATGTTGTGTGGTGGATTTGTTTTGAAACGAAAGTACAAAAATTCATGAATGTCCTGAAAGGCAATAGCCCCCATGTACAAGACCATCTTTTTGAATAAGTCACCAATCTAAAAGATATTAGAGTAAGCTCTTATTCTAAGTTATAATTATTAAAAATACATACAAATCAAATCATGAAACAAAGATTCTATTGAGAAACCAGTATAATAAAAAAAAATTTTTAGATATCAAATACAATTTGTCATTTCAAAACTTTCCGAAGTCCTCATAGGAGATCCCAAAAATACATTAAAATAAACCCCCATGTAAATTATTGGGAATATATCTCTTTAAAAATATCTAATGGATAATCACATTCTTTACATTCTGTTCTAAATTTCTTAATATTATTAAATATATCTCCATCATATGTAACTAACAGTTTATTACGATGCAAAAATTTAATATAATGTTTCTGTATATGGATAAATGAATATTGCTTTCCCAATAAGGCATTTTAATTATCTTAAACCCGAATGCATCTCTTTTATCAAATAAATTACTACAAAAGATATGATCCTTTATCTGTAACTTTGTATCCAAATATTCAGTCCCTCCCGTATCTGAATTCGTCTACAATAAAACCAAATAATTAGGATAAAATTCAATGTTCGGCTTAAAATCTTTAGATTTACTAAAAATTATTAGGTCGTCTATATATCTATATAAAATATAAAGAGAGTTGTTAAGGTTATTTGATTCATAAAAGTGTAAATAAAGATTAGCTAAAATGTTGCTAGCTGGTCCTCCTTGAACTAGGCCTTTTATCTGTCTGTATATTTGCTTATTGAAAAGTATATAATTCTCTTGCAATATTAATTATAAAAGGTTTTTAAATTTGTTCATTTTTATAGTATTTTTTATGCCATATTGATTATTAAGTATCAACATAACTTTAATCATGTCCTCTTTATCAATTGAATTAATAAGATCCTGAATATATATATATATATATATATATATATATATATATATATATATATATATATAGGGTGAACCCTAAATTCCCTTGCCACCCTCGTAACTTCGAAACGGCTCCTACTATATTCATAAAAGTGGTGTCTTAAATATAATAAAATAGCCATGCGCTGCGGAATGAAACCACCTTCGTTGCCACCTGGCAAAAAACTGCTGAGTTAGCATTCCTATACAGAAAACGAAGCGACATAGAGAAAAAAGGGATTTACAAAGTTGTAGATTATCATCGGTTTCTTACCAAAAGAGACCTTGTGGACATTAATACAAATAATAGAATGGTTGAAACGCTAATTTGTTTTTCTTGATTTCTTACACTACGCTTTTCGTGATTTCATGATTTCCTACACAACAAGTCACGAAACTTGAATGGAAGGAGGAACGTTTATCTTTCGGGAAAACACGACACTGCAATGTTGCACTGTGGTATCGCAGCAAAACTCCAGTGGAGTCAGATTAGACGAACGTGGACGCCACTCTTCGAAACCGCCCAAAGGGGTACTTTGCCTGATGCACGTGCCATACAGTGAAAGGCATGACTCATCCGTCCGCACTATATCTGCCAAGAATATTAATTGGGCTTTTATTTGATTAACGACAAAGTTGCACCATGCATAACACCGCTCGGCTTCCCCTTCCTGTAAAACCTGTTGAAGCGTTGATCGGTATCGATGAGCACCTAATTCCCTTACGATTTTCCAAATCTGACTTTTGGAGAGGCCACAGTTTTGACTGATTTTTCACGTGTCGCATTTCGGATATGCGACGGCGTATGCTAATACCTCATCCAATTGAACCTGCAGTCCTAAATTAGCTGGTCTGCCAGATCGAGCAAGACTAGTCACACACCCTGTCTTCCTTAAACTTTTACAACAGATAGGATGGTTCGATGAGGATTTGCGGGTCTGCAGGGAAACGTTTCGGGTTCAACCTTGCTGTTGATCGTGCTCTGCGTTCACATTCACCGTATAGCAAAACCATCTCACAATACTCAGATTTGGAAAAACGTTCCATGACAATGAGTATCACTATGCTACAACACAAAGAAGATATCACTTTTTTGCTGTCACAGGTGAATAGGCATAACGTTTCTTACGTATTTGCGTTACTGCAAATATTTCTAACACCAGGCGCAAGTTGCGTTGAACTGATACAACATAATTTTACACGATCTACACATTGTCTACTCTGTTCATAAAGAAAATAAGTACAAGGATGCAACTAACGGGATTTGAACAGCGGTCATTTTGATTGGGGATCACAAACGATACAACTGAGCCATATTGCGTTGTTGCCCGAAAAATTATCGCTTCTCTTTCCGTTCAAATTTCGTGACATCCCAATGTAGGAAATCACGAAAACACTAATGTGCGTCTTAAGCGTTCTATTCTTCGCTTTAATGCCTACAAGGTATCTTTTCGTACTAAATTGATGATACTCTGAAATTTTCTAAATCAGTTTTTTCTATATGTCGCTTCGTTTTCGAGATAGGAATGCTAACTCAGCAGTTTTCGCCAGGTGGCATTGAAGATGGTTTCATTCCGCAGCGCATGGCTATTTTATTATACTTAGACACCAATTTTATGAATATAGCAGCAGCCGTTCCGAAATGAAGAGAGGTAGCAAGTGACTTTAGTGGACACCCTTTATATATTTATATATATATATATATATATATATATATAAACTGCTGTTTGTAGAAAATACAACACCATGAAGGAATCATCAGAATCAAATGAAATTCGCAGCAAATGTCAATTATAGGATATTATGCAAATTAATAAAGTTTCAGAGCCACATCGCGCGTGCGCGGCGCGCGCTGCGCCCTCTGAATTGATGCTGAAAGCGTATAAATAAAGTGCTGTAGCGGGACGTTGAAAAAAGTCTATGATTATTTGTTAGTGGCAAACGTTTAGTGAGACCTGAGTATGCCTCCACGACGGAAGAATAAGAAATTCAAGCAACTTACGGAGTTTGAACGAGGGAGGATAATCGGCCTTCGAGAAGGAGGATTTTCCTATCGCGAAATAGCAGCTCGTATGCAGCGGAACAGTTCCACAGTGATGCGAGTTTGGAAGCAGTGGACCGACGAGCACCGAACAACTCGAAAAACAGGCACTGGACGACAGAAGGTGACGTCAGAGCGCGATGATCGACACCTGCTCCGCATGGCGGTGAATGATCGCACAGCTTCCTCCAGGCAGCTGGCAGCACGTTGGTCTACTGCTACAGGTGTACAATTGTCGGCTTCGTCAATTCGTCGTCGTCTGCTGCGCCGTAGATTGCGTGCAAGGGTGCCTTTATACAGGATTCCCCTCACGGCGAATCATCGACGGCTGCGTCGGCAGTGGGCTCTTGAGCACAGAGACAGGCGAGCTGATTGGCACCAAGTTGTCTTTTCAGATGAATCACGCTTCAATTTGTGGACCCATGATGGCCGTGTTCGTGTTAGACGTTATGCCGGTCAACGCTGCCTTCCTGAGTGTATTATTGAACGACATAGTGGTCGAACACCCGGAGTTATGGTCTGGGGTGCGATTTCGTATCATGGACGATCCAATTTGATACGAATTGAGGGTAATCTCAATAGCAACAGGTACGTCCGTGAAGTGCTACAGCCCGAAGTCGTTCCTTTCCTTCAAGGCATCCCTGGAGCTATCTTTCAGCAGGATAATGCACGCCCACATGTTGCGCGGACTGTTCGAGACTTCTGTTCAGCACAACGCATGCAACTTCTTCCTTGGCCTGCTTATTCACCGGATATGTCGCCTATTGAGCACGTGTGGGATATGGTTGGTCGGCGTCTCGCTCGTGATCCGCGTCCTGCAGTTTCCAAAGACGAACTTTGGTTGCGCATACAAGCGATATGGAATTCTCTTCCTCAAGCAGATATTCAACATCTGTTTGACTCCATGCCACGTCGTATAGCAGCACTTATTGCAGCGCATGGTGGCTGCACCAAATACTGATTTCGGACGCTTAATTTGTTTCTTTTGTTTTGAAAATTTCATCATTTATTTGTATCAGTACAAGTCGTTTCTGCATTAAATTTCATTTGATTCTGATGATTCTTTCATGGTGTTGCATTTTCTACAAACAGCAGTATAATAGTTTATTTTATTTCGATTTACAGAAAACCCTTTTATGCTTGAAGGTAATTAAACTCAAAAATTAAACTTTATTTATATTTTCATACTACATATTTAATTTCACCTGAACTGAAAATAATGTAATGGAAGAAAGGTATTTAGATAACAAATTAGAAATTATTGATAGTAAGATTTATTGTAATATTTTGGATAAAAGAGCAATTTGCGTTTTTCATTTGAATAGGATGTCTTTCTAGTATAGCTATATACACAGTCTAATCTTCAGAAACATTATATTTATTTATATTTAAGGTAATAAAAATTTAGTTGCAAATAATTTATATATGACGGCTAATGTTATTAAATGTTACAAATATTCCATTAAAGTAAGTTTTTTTTATTAATTTTTTGACACACTTGAGATTTCAAGGTCAAAAGATCGAGTAACAAATTTCACGCAAATATTTAATTTTTTTTGGGAAAATCAAGAACTCTTTAAATGTTTCTGCCAATACTTTGATAATATTGAAACATTTCGATTACTTTGAATGATTTACTCTTAATTCTATTGATATAATGTATATGATTATACATGTATCATTTCTGAAATGTAATTATGATGGATGATGGATGGATCCATCCGTCTATATATATATATATATATATATATATATATATATATATATATATATATATTAATAAAATACAACTTATTTTTAATATTTAAATAATGTTTTTAAAAATTGCTTAGCAATTATACATTTTTTTTTTTGTGAAATTGTTAAAGAAGTTACTACAATTATTGTAAATTTTGAGGGAATTTTAGATAGACTTTATTTTAAATAGCTATTTAGGAAGAGTATATTAATTTTAGTTTTACGAATTAATATTAATACCTTTCTAAACTTGTAAGTAATATTTGTGTTTAAGCTAATATTTAATTTGATTAAAATTAATTCAGATGCAGTTGTCCTTAGATTTCCCTCTTTTTTGTATTATGAACATATTTTTACATGAAAAATTGTATAAAGTTTTTTTTGTTCATTGGAATTTCGGATTTTACCATTTTTCATTATAAAGTAAGAAATGAATGAGATGGTTTGGATTCATTGAACCCCTGATTTTTCCAGCATCCCAGCTCAAAGTCAGAAGCTACTAATTATATTTTATACCATTCCTTATTGTTTATTTGTTTCGAATTCTCAAAAAATATTTTATTGTCCATAGTTTATTTACGTTTTCCTGAGATTTATGTATTCATATTTGAAAATGAATTGTTACAAATATCATTGGAATTCAAAATGCCATTTCTTTTAATATATTAAACTTAGCTTTCTTTTTCTTAATGAAGTTCATTTTTTGTTATTTTCTCTATTAAGTAATTGTATGCATTTGACGTCAACTGAATGGAGAAATGCTACTTTTCAATTGAAATTAACTATTATTTCTGAGCCATAATACACATGAATGTATTTATATCATAAAATAAGCTAATTCAATAATTATGAAAAATAAATCGTAAATAGAGGAATTCTGAGTTATTATACTAAATAATATAATTACAATATTTTATTTCATATGTACCATTCAGTAGTTCAGAACAAATCTTTTGTTCCATAATCCTCCATGACATATATAAATATTTTCTATGGGCCAAAATTCTGTTTTCCACATTATGATATTTTGTCAAAAACAATATATTCTTAAAGTTTTAAAAATAGTACATTTAAAGAAACACAACAGTTTCCCATTTTAAAGAATAAATTGCAAATAAAAATTTGTTCTTACCGAATTTAGAAGAATTTTAATTTAGAATTTTCTTCTTTTTTTCTTTCCCGAATAAAATCATATTTATTTTTATTTTTCTATAAACAGTAAATACTTAAAATAATTTACACAACTAAATCAAGATCTATTAACAGGATTAGTTTTTTTTTTTGAAATATAAAAAGTGCATATATATATATGGTAACTTTTAAGTAATAAAAATTATTAATATAGAATACAGTATGACCCTTTGTAACGCAATGCTTCACAATTTAGAATACCATAAATTTCTTTTAGCGATTATAGATCGGAAAAGATTTAAATAACTGCACGAAATAAGAGTCCATAATAGGGTATACATTGATCCAGATAACCTATGATAACGTGACATGTCACAATTTCTCATGAATTTGCCAATAAATATAATTTAATCTTCTTAAAAAAAACGACATCCAAATAATAACCCGAAAAATTTCACTTTATTAGTTGTATGATCTATTGTATAGAGGATATGTGAGTATTTATCTTACTCTATTTGTTAAAATTAGTTAGTTTTTTTCATATGTAAAGTGTTTCCTGTTTCAATCTTCTATATATAAATAAAGGAAGTGAAAGTTTCATTTTGCAATAAAGTGAAAGCTTCTTATTTTCAAGTGTTCAGTATATAAAGAATCTGAATAATAAATCGATACTCATATTGTTAGAATTCAAAACCTATAACAACTAATTGATTATTTTACAAATGGTTCTAAAACGTTTTACAAAACTTTTTCTACTTCAGAGAAAATCAAATTATAAATAGTGAACTGTAAATTTTAAAATTTAGCAATTGCTTTGCCGAATCAGATAGAAATTAAATCCTATGTCTGACGAACAGTGATTCCAACCACTACATGTTATAACTAAACGAGTCTATTTGTATTCTAACTATATATTTTCTCAACCGAAATTGTAGGAAAAAAAAGTTCAGATTTTATTCTTTAATGTTAATCAGAAGCTATTAAAGATAAAATTTAATTTAGGGCAAGATATATCTTCAAAATACGTGCTAAATTCAAAATGTAGTGGTTGTTGAGTTCAGCAACATTTAAATATGATTTTAATGAATTCCTTAAAGATGTTCAAAGATTGTTGACACTATTTTAATTGCAAAGGAAGACTGTGCTTTCTGATGAAAAAGTTCCGATAAGGAAATATAATTATTTCAAAACATTTTCATATCAATATAATCGAACTTTAACCTTCAAATATTTCATATTGGATTACATGCAATTTGCTCTTGTAAAAGGACGCTTTCAGCAACTAGATATGAAAACATTAAATATCTTTCTTTCTAAAATTATATATCATTTTAAAAATAGCTTAATATGTTATACTATATATATATAACATATATATTATCCAAGTTATATTTTAAATTATGAAATACAAATCGTTGCATATGTTAAGGTAATTCATCTCTAAAATTATAATTTACTCGTTTTTCTTGCTTAAACTGCTAAAATCTTAAAACAAAAACTTATCATCATGACTTAACTTAGTTTTCTAAAAATCTTAACCAGACAATGGGGAAGAAAATTAAAAAAAAAAGTAGTTCTACAAATCTTTATTACATGATACATTACAGCTTTATTTCAAATAAAACTTTGAATACGATATTTATCAATGAAAGCATGTCAAAATATTTTCAATGGTATAACCCCTCCTTTTCTGTCATTTGTAAGCTTAATATAATATTTTGTTAAATGGAGGAAATGTTTGGAATGCTGCTCAAAATCCGTTTTACAAATACTGCTAGATATCCACGGCACCAACTAAAGATCTTTAGATATTTCATTTATAACCGATACAAAAGATGTCAATGCGAAATGTATAACTGTTTGTGAAGTAGAAGACTGTATTATATTTATGATTTTGAAAACATATGATAGGATCACGGCAGACCAGCCATAGTAGATAGTACCAGTACTAAAAACTTGCATAGATTCATGCTTAAGCACGTGCTTGCCAACCATTAGGGAAGTGACGTCTGGTGATTGTTTTGTTCAGATATCAGTTCATTTTTTTTGTTTTCAGTTAGCCATATGTAAAGGAACTGTGTTCTTATTTTTGTTATTTGAAGACACTGGCGTTATTCCAAGGAATAAATTATATAATTTTGCTGCAATGATGCATAGAGCTTCGTTGTGAAGAAGACCATCCCTAGACACGAAGAATAAAAGGATTCTGTAAATAAAAGTAAGATAAGAAACAAAGATACATTAAGACCGTTCTCATAATCTCTGCAATGTTATTTGTTTCGAAAAAAGCATTTGCCGAAGAATATTATCAAGTATCAGGATTTAAATTATAAATTTAAATGCATGAAATTAAAATTAAAATATTCTTCAAGCTCTGTTAATAAGCTGAGATATTTGGCAGGATTAAATGTTCTAATATATATTATTTCCCTAAGTTTGTATTTTAACATAAAAACTGACTTAGAATAGGAGAAATGGAACATGCCCCTCAACCAGACTTTTAGATAAATTCTAATTTTTCTAAGAAATCTTATTATTTTACCGATGTGTTATTGCTAAATACACATTTTATTATTGAGCATAGGAAAATAGGTTTATGTTTTACTAACCTTTGCCATCCAATTAAATATTTCTTTTATGAAATTAACAAGAGTAAGCTAATGCCAGCTAATTAATAGCCAGAAGAAATAAAAAAAAATTGAATTGCTTCACTTTGTTAATGAGGTTTTTAAAAGAAAAATGTTCATTGTTACAAGCATCTTATTGAACGTTCTTGAAAGAGACATTATATTTTTTTGAAATTATACGTTTATGTATTTTGATACTTTTAATTAGAATATTTAATGTTATTCACTTTAAACCTTCAATATTTGCTTTTCCTTTTAAAAGGAAAATTATAATTAAAGTGGGGTAATATTACTCCGATGTCACGTATTTTTTTTCCGTTATTCGCTGTGCAATGTAATAAGAATGCTTATGAAGGAGAGCCCAAACTTTCGAAATATATAAAGGCATCGTAGGAACAGATGATTAAATTTGGCATTTGTTTTCACGTATTGCTTATGCAAGATTTACGGAAGTCAGTATTATTTGTTTTTACACATTTATGTTGGAAATGAAACATTGAACCTCAGGAATAAGTTTTCTGGAAGAATTTTGATATCAAATTACGAATGTGTCCTCTTAGTTTGTATTCATTTACATCACAAATACTAAGAAATTCGAATTTTGGACTCAAATTTGAAATCTTACATTTTATTAAAAGTTGAAATGCAAAAAACGGTTTCTCATAATGTGAACCAAAATGCTGCTTTCGTAAAAAATTTTAAATGGTTTCAAAATGTCAAAAGGAAAACAAATGTTTTAAGTTTTCTGAGAAGTTTAAAAGTAAGAGCCTTTATTTCTAATCGAATAATTTTACAACTTTTTGTTCCAGCATTTATTTAGATTAAAATATTTACTAACAAAAATATTTAATTTTCATTTTTGAATTGTGTATTTGAATTAGAACCCGACGTTTAAAAATATTTATATATTTCTCTGATAACAAGAGAACGAAGAGAATAAATCACTAGAATAGTTAGGCGAGAACAGTTAGTATCAAGATAATAGTTATAATTATGACAAAGTACGTAAGAAATTATAATTTAATTAAATAAACAATAAAAAAATATTCTACCTTATGAGCTACAAGAGCTCAAAAATTCAGAGAAAGAACCAGACTTTTATATTTCAAAATTTTAAAATTTATTTATTTTTACCAATTTATGAGTGTTTTTAGTTATATGATTGCATCAAAATTACAATAAATCAAATATTAAATATTCACGAAAACTATTTTCAAAATTTTATTTTGTGACATATGGGTTTTAAAAATTAAGTGAATAAACCTGTTTTTAATAATTAAGCATGGCAAAAGAAATTTGTCTTATAAGTACCAATACAAACGTTGGTTTTATTTGTTTAGACCCCTAATTAAATTACTGAAAATTAAAGTTTAACTGCTTTGTTAATAACTTTAAATATGGAACTCATACAAACATACCCATTTGGCATTGTTCCAGAACTTAATAAGTCTAAATTAATTTTATTATGATTCCTGCTCTCAGATTTCTAAGAGATTACTATTGATGGTAAATGATAATTTTTACTTTATGTTTCTAAGCTACTCTATAGAATACATAAACATTTTCCTATACATGTCATAAAATTAATTATCTGATAAAATTGATCACTAAAAGTAACTAAATCAAAAATTTGAGAGCAATTTGAAAATCTTACAAGACTTCTTCTTCCTTCACTCATAAATAATTTTATATTCTTTGCAAAGTTAGTCATTTTAATTTATGAAATCATTTACATCGTTTAAACCCTTTGTTTTTAATAAGGTTACCTAAATTTGTTTGCAAAAGATTGATAATGAATT
>BMAW01047588.1:29083-60987 GCA_019974015.1 Nephila pilipes
TATATATATATATATATATATATATATATATATATACATATACATATATATATATACACTCAAAAGCCAAAACATTATGATCACCCCTACATTTTGCAATGAACTTGCCTGGATGTCGTGGAAGGCACGTGATCAAGTGGAAATGGTATTGAACTGCTGCTGGAGAGTCTGAAGAATCATTCTTTCACTTTCTTCTGTGTGTGATGGGAAAGGCTGCGGATCTAAGTGACTTTGATAGAGAGCAAATTGTAATGGCACGATGGCTCGGAATAAGTATTTCCGAAACTGCACGACTCGTGGGTTGTTCTCGATCTACAGTTGTCAGTACTTATGCAAAGTGGATGAATTATGGTGAAACCAGCAGTAGATGACATGGTGTTGGACGTCCACACGCTATCAAAGAAAAAGGTCGTCGGAGACTGTCTCGCATGGAGAAGCAAAACCGGAGCCAGACAGTGGCTCATCTTACAGCCCAATACAATGCAGGGCCAAGTAGAATAGTATCGGAGCACACTGTTGGATATGGGGCTACGCAGCAAACGTCCCACTCGTGTGCCTTTGCTGACCAAGCGTCATCACCAACTGCGCGTTCACTGGGCCCGGGAACATCGCGACTGGTCCATAGATCAGTGGGAGAGAGTTGCCTGGTCAGATGAATCATGGTTTGTCATTTATCAGGCCGATGGCCGTGTCAGGATACGCCGTCTTCCAGGCGAACATTTGCTCTCTCAATGTACAGTAGGTCATACACAGGCTGGTGGTGGCGGTATTATGATTTGGGGAACGTTCTCTTGGGCATCTCTGGGACCCGTGGTTATGGTAGAGCCGACCATGAATGCTAAAGGGTATCTGAACTTCACTGCGGACCAGTTATACCCTTACATGGCCTCTGTTTTTCCAGCTGGAAATGGAATGTTCCAACAGGACAACGTCCCGTGTCACAAGGCTAAAATTGTGTTGGAGGGGTTCCAGGAACATGATGCTGAATTCCAGTTAATGTCCTGGCCGCCTAACTCACCGGTTCTCAATCCGATAGAACACATTTGGGATGACATGAGACGACAGCTCAGAGTTCAAAGACCACCAATTCGCAATATCTCGGATTTCCGTGACCGTTGCTTAAACATCTGGTACAATCTGTCTCCGGTCATCTAACTACCAAGGCCTTGTGGCATCCATGAAAAAGCGAGTTGAAGCTGTGTTGCGCGCCAAAGGTGGGCCAACTCGTTATTGACAGGTAGTCATAATGTTTTGGCTCTTGTATATATATATATATATATGGGGTCAATAATTTGTGATTCCGAAATGAATAGTTTTTAAATTTTTTTATAATAGGGATAGATCTTGGTATGATTGAGAGAACATATGAAAATGAAGAAAAGAATTAAAGGGCAGCATAGATCTAAAATTCTTTGCACAAATAATTAAGAAAACGACATTTGAAAATCTCTGGTCCGCCTGATTCTTGTCCAAGCCCACGACACAATTCTTTTTTTTTCCCCAAAGTTCTTTTTATGGAGGATGTCATGTTACATAATCTCTTTCTCTGGTCCTTACTTTTATTTTTAGATATTATGACGTATATATTTTCTCTCGTTTATCAAACTGATGCTGTTATCTGCGTGGGATTAAGGAAAAATATTATTCTTAGATACTGACTGTTTTTCATATAAATGTTTAGGTTATATTTAAAAAGAATTAATGCAACAATATGCAGCTTAAGACTGTGGTTATTATACTTATGTAAATTTATAGTTTTTTTTTTTTTTTTGCTATTTATCTTACCCTTACAGACTATATCTTTTTTCTTATAATTAACTGCTTTATTTTATTTTAGCAATCACTACAGTTCTTTCATAAGGTGCACAAATTACTGTCCAATGCTATTTTCTGTTAACTTGTCTGATATGTCTTTCTTGTGTGAATCAAACATTATTGATTAAGTTCAGACAACATCTAACACAATTAGAACTACCCTTCAAATCATTTTTACAAGATTATTCCATTTCATTTGATTCCTCTACGTTAAAGTGAAACGAGTTTCACTCTATTTTTAGAAGAATTAATTTAAAGTTCAGTATTAATCTCAAGATTTATATAAGTCAAATAACGTAATTTTCTCGAGTACAATCAAATTAAATGCATTCTTTCTGAGTGAACAAATGCAAGGACTGTAGTATATTTTTCTATGATTTTTTTAAAAGAAAAATATTGGTAACGTCAAATTTTATAAGCAAATACCACATTAGAGATATGTTTATTTATTATTATTTACAACTCTTAAAACGTTGTTTCTTTCGACATAGAAATTTACAATTGTATTTTGTTGAAGATTAATTTAAGTAGATTAAAAAAAATATATATGATTCATCTTTCTAAAATAACAGTAGAATTTTAAGAAATATCAAAGGGAAATTTTTATTCAGTCCTTTATTTTCCAAGATATAATTTATTCATAGTTATTATACACGAATTTCTGTAAATAAAATAGTCTAATATGGTTTTAAAATTTAATGAATATATAATTAAATTAATAAAAATTAAATATTTAAATTACTTTTTTAGAGAATTCATTTTAAATTTGAATGCAGAACATTTCATGCAAATTCATTATAATTTTAAAACTTAAACTAGACATAAACCTTTTTTAAAATCCGTCTATTGTTGTAAATATTTTTTAATATTTCATGATAATATATTTATTTTATCTCATCATTCGCATTTGCTTACAAAAATTTTTGGAGGAGAAAATATTTACATAACGTTGCTTACAAAAACTTTTGGAGAAGAAAACATTTATATAACGTTGCTCACTTTATTTTCTTATCACTCGAATCTTTTCTGAAAGCAGTTTACCTTAAGTATACAAATATTTCTTGCACAATCCTATTTTGACCTTTTTGTATGTTTATTTATTCGGTAAAAGGAAAAAAAATATATTTTTGTTATTGTTGTTGTTGTTGACAGTTTTTGACGAAAGAATTATTTTAATAAAGTTGTAGAGCGAAATCTTTCAGGTTGAGATAGTTTCCACGTTTATGCATGTCAAAATACATTATATGTAATTGATTTGCTTCATGTGTCAGTCAGGAAAACACTTGACACTTGAATTTAGATTTCGCTTTTTTTTTCTTATTCATATTTTGTTATTTTCATATATCTTTTATAAGCATCTTTTGATATAAAAAATACCTAAAGGAATTTGAGCATTTGAATATCATTTTATAGTAAAAAAATAATTTTTATATTTACTTTTAAAAAAGGTTCTTTTTTAAAAACAGGAATTATTAGAATGTTGCGTTACGTAACACTAACTTAAGCTCATTAAATGCGAATTAAAGTAAATCTAAGTGTTCAGAAGACAGATCATTACTTAATCCTAGCTACTAAGTGTTTTAGCACGTCAAAAAAATTTTTGTTCGAGAATTAAATGATCTAAATTTTTTTTTAATCGTTCCTCTATATTAATTCAAAACATTTAAAACAAAACTAAAAATATATCTATATATATAAATTTTTATGTATATATATATATATATATATATATATATATATATATATATATATATATGTATGTATGTGTGTGTGTGTATATGTGTGTGTGTGTATATGTGTGTGTGTGTGTGTAATCGAAAAAATACTCGAAAAACAAAAAAATAATGAATAATATATAATATGCTACGTAGCTAAGCACCAACCATTTTCGCTTGAGTAGTAAAATGTTTAAGCATTACCAAAATGCAAACACTAAACTCAAAAAACAATTTTTAAATGTTGCCAGAAAGCAAATAAAGAATTCTAGAAATACTCAATCAACAATCAGAGAATATTGTAAGGATTAATATTATTACAGCAAAAATTACTACTAAAAACTTACAAAGTTTAAAATTTAAATAAAGGAATTTTGAAGACGTAAAGAATTTAAAACGTAACAGAATATAGCATTGTCATCTATTAAACAATAATATATATATATATATATATATATATAAATAAATAAGAGATCAATTGAAAAGTCCCCGGCCTACCTTAGTAAAACACATTTTTTTGGCAAAATTAGTTTTTTTTATTCAACATAATGCCCTTCAAGGGTGATACACAGATTATAGCGACCCTCCAACATTTCGATACTATTTTTGTAGATTTGTCCATTGCTTCAAAATAGGCCTCAGTTTCGGCGATCACCTCTTCATTCGACGAACATTTCTTCCCAGCGAGCATTCTTTTGAGATCTGAGAACAGGAAATAGTCGCTGGGGGCTAGATCTGGAGAATACGGTGGATGAGGAAGCAATTCGAAGCCCAATTCATGGATTTTTGCCATCGTTTTCACTGACTTGTGACACGGTGCATTGTCTTGGTGAAGCAGCACTTTCTTTTTCTTCAAATGCTTTTTTCGGCGATTTCGTCCTTCAAACGGTCCAATAACGCTATGTAATAGTCGCGGTTGATAGTCCTTCCTTTTTCAAGGTAGTCAATGAAAATTATTCCATGCGCATCCCAAAACACAGACGCCATAACCTTGCCAGCCGACAATTGCGTTTTCCCACGCTTTGGAGCAGATTCATCTTGTGCAGTCCACTCGGATGACTTTCGATTGAACTTCGAAGTGAAATGATGAAGCCATGTTTCATCCATTGTCACATATCGACGCAAAAACTCGGGTTTATTACGCTTGATCATCTTCAAACACTGCTCGAAATCATCAATTCGTCGTTGTTTTTGATATATATATATACACGAGTGTGGCTTAAAAACTACTTGAATTTGTAGACAAGGACAAATAACATCATCAAAGTAAATTGTTACCCTCGCTTGCTGTAATGTTTCAAACGGAGCCAAAAGAAATTTGATATTGATTTATAAGTTAGTTTTGATTTGATACTCATTTGGTGCACAATGAAAATTTGATCCCTGCAGTGTTAAGGTGTTACCTTCAATGAGAACTAGATTCATCACGAAAAACACCATAAGCCAATCAACATTAAAAAAAATCGGTTGCTTCCATTGAATTTTTTCCAAAAAATGGTGAAAATGATCTCAGCTACCTGGAAAGTTATAACGAAGAAATCTGAGTGTGAAAGTCGTAGTAATCATGAATACGAATTACTGAGACAGCTTTCTAGTGAATCATGATGCATAATAAAACAAATCAATAGTACGAGCTGTATGTTTAGGATTTTCTAAGCACTTATTGAATGGCCCTCATATGGTGATATAATAATGCTCTGATTTTGAGATGGATATTCTAAAATTTGCACAATAAAGAATTGAATAAAATTACACTTAAAGTTTTTCTTTTTCTTTTTTTTTTTTTTTGAAAATGATTGAATTCAATTCTCTATTTTTATGTTAGAATCATATTTTAGCAAATATTAAATTTTAATAAGCACAAGCAAACTCGTAGATCAAAATGATAATTCGTTTGAAACTCCAAGAATAAAATGAAATTAATAATTTCTCTATATTTGTTTAATCTACAAAACGTCTATTCCTATCGCCTTTAGAAATTTTTATTTTTATTAAATTTATGGTACTCAAAATGTTTTGTTTTTAAATTTAAAACGGTAAGCGGTTGGAATGTTGAAAACCAGTTAAAATACCTACATATTGTTAAAATGATAAAAGTAGTAGTATGGAGATTAAATTTCAATGAGATCAAAAATAATACAAGATAACAAGAATGTAATTTGGAACTTTTTTTGTCTTCTATTTTTTTACGCGTGTATTAACTATATTAAAATTCTATTTATTTTCCACCTTTTGTGATTGAAAATAATAACAATATGATGGGGAGAGTTTTGATAAAATATAGTCAAAATAAAAAAAGAAAGGTAACTAAAATTCATGAACCATTTGTTCTTTTTTTTTAAAAAATGAGTAAAATGTGAACAAAAGCCTGTTTCCAGGTAATAAAATCCTATCTCATTTTCTTAAATTTTCACAGTGACAGCTATAGTGATCAAGTGATGTCAGGGAGGAATAAAGTTTCTCTGTGTAATTCAATGAGACAATTTTCAGCGCCCTCTATTAATAAAGTCAAACTCTAACATTTCGATCTAAAAATCAATCAAAGTATAAGAAGAGAGTCTTCTATAAACTTGTAAGGTATCATAGAAACATTACTAATATATATATATATATATATATATATATATATAGTATAAATGGATAATATTATTGGAATACGAGCAACGTGTGTGTGAATGTCACCGTGCAAAATATGATCATATTAAGTCTTTTTTAAAGGCAAACATTCCCAAAATATATTGTATTGCACCAACATTTACCGTATTCGAGAAATATTCTCCCAATGCATGTCATTTAAATATTTTCCCTTAACAATGGGGTTGACTTACTTTTCGGGGATCCCCTTTCATTACCACTGAAAAGGTTTCCGAGAGTGGGAGTTAATATCTCCTTACTGGAGCATTTCGCGATATAGCAGAGTTGGAAATGACGTACAAAAGCAGCATTATACGCGTTTTAATCATAAACTTTATACTTGCAAGATATCTATTCGTACTCATATTTGATGTTACTTTACAACTTCAAGATTTACTTTTCTTATGCATTTGGTATAGTTTTTCTAATATGTTTCGCATAATCTTTTTTTATCGTTATTAAATGCATTATTACGGTAATATGGAAGAAATTTCTATTTTCTTGTCATTAAAATTCTGAAGTATGATAAGACTTCTAAGAATTCCTACATTTTTAACAAAAAAAGCTTAAAGTAACTTTTATTAACTGAACTTAATAAAATATCAAATTATAATTAAACAAATAAGAAGTATACTTTTCTAATCTACATTTAAGAATAAGTTTCTGATCCTAAATATATCAATTGAAATTGATTCAAAGTCCCAAATAAAATCTAAATTACGTAAATAAAAACTAATATGCAGATTTAAAATAGAGGTATGTTTTTTAATCTATATATCTTCCACATGCAGCTTTGGGAAAAATAACACCCATTAAATTTTAAGTATACTAAAATGTATTTTAAAGTAATATTTATCTGAATTCTTTGATATATCAAAAAAGGATTTGCCAATGATTTGTGTTTTTTCACATTGAATTTAATCCGCTTTTTAGTTTTGTTATTCATTTTTTACATTTAAAAACTTCATGGCTAACATTTATATATATATATAAAGCTTAGCCATGAAGTCTGCATGTTCACTGCAGAAATACTGAAATATGACTGACAAAATAGATATTTTTAATTTGTGATCAGCTTCCAAATTCTTAGCTATCACCCAATAATCACATTTCTGCCAAATTTGCAAATATCTTTTCTTATATTAAAAATTTTACAAAGAGGATTTATAAAGAAGTCACAAAATATTTTACTTAATATTTTAAAATGATTCTGTTTACTTTAAAACTAAAAAGATATCTGAGCATGAAATGTGCAATATTTTTTATTTTAAGTAATAAAATAAAATCCCTACACTAAAAAAACTAGATTCCAATTCTGGTCGTTCAGTGGGAAAACATGCTAATAATAAGAACCGAGACAGTTATCCCATAATCATTTTTTTACGATTGTTAATCCAAAAGAACCATTTTTAAGGAATCTTTGTGTATGATAGGAAAAAGTGGTATTTTCAAGCCTCGTTGAGCCTCCCATTGTTGCGCAGTTTCTTCAACTTTTTTTTGATAGTTTCAAATCAACTTTTTCTCCCACCTTATCATTTTTATTTGTCCAAGAGTTTTTTTTAATGATGGGATATCTTTAGAAAAGCACGATGAATTTCTGACATATGCTATATCACAATATTTATTCTTTTATTTTTCCATCGCCCAATTCTCTTTTTTTCATGGACTCTGGCATTTCCAAATTCCTTTCTTTGCCTTGAATAAAAATATCCATAGGTTCAAATAAAGGACGGAAAATATTCTTTCTGGATACAGATTTGCAAAAGATTCAGATTTAGTGTTTTCTTATCATACTGTGCAGAATTTCTTTGATGTATCGATTTCAAAAGAATATTTTAAAACACGAATGCCACATATTCAAAATATCATAAAATTCAAAGAAAATGAGATCGATGATGTCATACCTTCGAGGATTATATTGTTACATCTTAACCTATTGTAAATCTTTTGAAACATTTATTAAATACGCAAAGAAGAATTATTTAAAAGAGAAACAACATTTGCTGTTTATACAATTGTGTAAAATTGTAGAATGAAAAATGTTCCTCAAAATTTTTATGATTATTTTTTAAAATGGGATCTGTTTCAATTTTGGAAATACGGAATCCTTTTTAAATCAATCAAACCAAAATTTTTAACATATTTAAGTATCAAAAGTGTTTCTTTTTAAATTTCTGTTTACGATTTTAGTGCCAAAGGTTTGGATTAGTAAAACAAGCAAATTTTTAAATTTACAATTTTTGTTTTAAATTACAATTCATTTCGTTCTTAAATACTCTTTGATCATAAAGCAAGTAAGTCTCATGATTAGAGATTATTTTCAGTGAAAAAATCATATTTGATGCCGAAAAATATCCTTTTTTATTTTATTATAATTATTTATTTTTTAAAATTGAATTGGAAATTTCATGGAGTAATGCTTTCAGCAGAAAAAGTCATGTGTCTACAAAATCTTAAAATAAGGGTAAAAATATATCACTGAGGGTAAACATTATTCGAATGTAACGAGTCCGTACAAATTTAGTAGATTATTATGTGCAGATCAAATAAGTAGAAATATTAAAAAATGCTTAGAATACATTGCAAAATTTGTTTTAGAATTTAGAAAATTAGAGAGATGTAGACTATAATTTAATATCATATCGTTTGATGAAGAAATAGCATGAAAGTTCAAATTTTCTTAAAGTTTTCAAAATGTGGAAGAATAATCTATATTTAGGATGCAATTTTAGGAAAAGATAAAATATATACTCATAATCTAATCTTTTGACGATAAATAACGTAATTTAAACAATACTAATATTCTCAATTTTTAAGAATAGTTTCAGTAAATATACTTTATTAATATATAGTTCAGCTTATATTAAAAAATTTCGAACTTCCAAAAAAATTTTCTAATTAGTTTCAAAATTCTATTTTGTTTTGTTGTTATTCAGTCATTGCAGCTCAATTGCCCTCTACGTTCTAAAGAAGTATTTGCATTCATATCCTGACAAAGAAAAATGGAGTTGTAAATAATGTAACTATAAAATTTGTTTTAAGTAAAAAAACACTGTAATGAAGAATTACTGTAGTTTTATTTTGAAGTAAAAGAGGAGGAATACTGAATGTTAATTGAAAACAACAAACGAACATTCTAACCCTGCAATTCAATAAATCAATTTAAACGTTAAAATATACTTATCTTGCATTAAATATACCAACAATAAGAATGGTGTTTAACATAAGCATTACACGTTATTCTAATTTTCTAGAAGGAACATTCGTATTCAATTCATATAAAGCAAACCCTTCTGAATTTAAAGTCTTGTTTACAAAATAAGCAACTCAAAAAGGAATCAAACAGCCTGAAGCAGAAGCAAAAAATATTTTCAATTGCGAGTTCTGGTCTTTCACCATGTTTTCCACGAACACTTTAACAAATATATTGTTGGAGAACTTAGATATCGTCTGTTAGGAATGTCGCTTTAAACGTCGGTATAGAACGCGGTACTGGTAAATAAATTTTTTTTTTGCGTAGGCCGAAAAAGTCGGATCTTTTCAAGTTCCTGAAAACTGTTGTCTGGGTTTTAGGATTGAAGTTATGTACCAATAAATCTTTTATCCCAACAGTGCCGACTGACAGAGGCTAAACAATATTCTGCATTCTAAAGCGCATCGAAAGCAAAAATATAAGATAGAAAATTCAAAAAGAAAACAACGAATGAACTCTTGTAAGATTGAGTTTTATGAAAACTACTAAAAAATCAATTTAGTTTTCTGAAAAAAACTTTGAATTCAGCAATATGAGAAATACTTTATGAAACAGAATATATTTAAATGTAGCATTTCATTTTGTAAAAAATGTGTTCAATAAATTAAATTTGTATATTTCGAGATATATTTAAAATACAACGCTGACTTAAATTTAAAGAAATTGTGAGCATGCAATCAATATTGAAAACTCCTAGGTAATTGAAACTTTTTAAAAGCACCAATAAGTTGTGAATTGAAACAATTATATAAGTACATTTCAGAAATTAAGAGAGAATACGGTATTTATTTAAAAAAAAATTCTAGCATTACATTAATTCATTTAATTATTTTCTAAAAACTGACAACTGTACTTTAAAATCTCAAGAACTATGTAAATTAGATATACATAGGTACAGGGAGAGAGAGACGACATAAAGGTATCTTAATTTGAGTTTCCTTCACAAATAAATGTTGAAAATGAGATGAAAATCCAGTTACAATTGTTTGCAAAAATTATATTTCGAGGTAAAATTAAACGAATTAGATATCGTTAATATTAAAATTAGATTTTCTTAAGGAAAGAAAATGTAAGACAATAAATTTTGGATACGAGAAACAAAATTTTTAAGCATATTTTAATAAGAGGTATGTGAAATATTTAGATATGAAACAAAAATTTTCTCGTAAAAAAAGCAAAAGGGAAAATTTAAATAACACAGAAACTTAAACCTGCTAATGGCTGGTTTATAATTATTTATTAATATATTTATAATTCATACAGAAATAAATATCATTTAAGCTAATGTGGTGTCTTTATTAATATGTATTCAGTAAATGTTGAAAAAATTTATGCCAATAAAAATTATAAATTAATGTTGAAAATAAAAACATAAAAACATGTATTAATTTTATATTACTTGTAAATAACTATGAATGATCTCTTACATCACTGGGTATTTTTCAATCAATACTTACATATCTTAAAATGCCCAATAATCATGCTCTTATTATTACCTCCTTCAGTTATTCATTGAAGTTCAGACATCGAAATTCGTTTTGGTAGCATGTGACATTTTCCTGACGTATTCTTTCTTTTATTAGTAATTTGTTAAATATTTCACAGTAGATATTTGAAATTGATTTGGACTAAAATAGTTCGCAGAATCAGTTGTAACTGAATGCCTAAATTTTCTGATTAGCTCTAACAATGGTAACTGTTATTTTCAGAAAAAGTTTCCCTTTTCTTTAGAAGTGTGTAATTGAAAATATTGAAACCTAGCTGGAGGAACATTCGGAAACGCTCGTGTGTTAATACATCCGGGTTTAATTTCAAAATTTAAAGAATTCAACAACAATCAATTGTCTCAAGTGGTATTTTAAGAAAACAGTTTCAGTGGGATGTGCAAAATTTCATTCATTTTACAAATTACATTCATTTATTCACCTTATTTATAGATATGATTGAAATGATTTCAAAACATTCTTGAGCTAAAAGTAGAATCAAGTACAATACATCTATATTTTATTACATGAAATTGTATTATATTTATTTATATCACTAACAACTGTTTAATTTCATTACAATAATAAAAAAAAAATTATTTTATTTTATTCACATTTCTATTCTTATAACATGTTTTACTTTTTTTTATTGACTTCTTAAATCATTGTATTGTCTGATCAATTTATACATATTTGACTAGAAAATTATTGAATAATTGACAGATTTTCTTAAATTATGAGCTTAAAAAATATATATCTTTCAATTAATCTTTTTATTTGAGTGGACCAACAGACCTGTAAGTAACATGATAACATTATTCACAGCAAATGACCATTTTTCGAAATTGATTTAAACATAGATGAAGTCACTAAATCTAAAGCTGTTAGAAAAAAAAATCTACAAAACCATTATGGGGTTTATACATTTACACAAGAAAACATATAAATTCATCGTTTCCCGTAATATAGCCCCAGATCATCTATTATAAGTTATTAATGATCTTAAATTCATATAATTTTTAGAAAAGTTATGTTTTATTTATTGAACCAGACAAAGTAAAATTTTTTATTCTTTTAAACTAATGGTAAGAATTAACAATAGGAAAACTAGAAATTAACCGCTAATAATTAAAATTTTATGAACATAATATTAGAACTTCCTATTAAATTTAATATAAAAATCTGATCTACGATTATCGAAAGTTAAGAATGGAAACACACACAGTTTAAGACTTCAATAAATAGAATGAATTTTAATAGTAAAACATAGTTAAATATAAGTCTTAGAAATCAAATTTTAAGAATTTGATAATATTACGTATTTCTTCCTCACAAAACACTTTAAAAAGGCAGAACAATTTATTAATTTTTATGCATTAAAATTTAGTTACAACAAAGTAAAATGGCGGCTAATTTGTTAATAATAGTAAAAAAATGGCTGATTCTATGTTTTGACTCAATTCATAGAAAATCAGTATGATCTTTGCGTTGAATTTAAAAAATAAGCTTTCCTTTTTCTGAAAATAAGTATATATTTTTCTAAACATACAATAGAATACAATGAAATATATGAAAGAAAAAAGAATAAATGTTTCTTTGCAGTTAAGCAAATTCTCATGATATATGTTACATATGTCAATACATATTGGGAATTTCCTGATTGGAAACAAAGCGAGATCTGAATTCACTTTTTATTAGGTCAGATTTTTTTTTGTATCATCAATGTACTTTGTAATGTAGCAAATGAATACATTAAAAACATGTTGGTATTGAGTTAAATATTATGAACAGAATCAGCAATACATTAATAAAAAAGCTTTCACTAAACCCAAAACATACACTTAAAAATATTGTTCATTCTGATTATGACATTGAAAATAATATATATATATATATATATATATATATTTGTGTATGTTTGGGTCAACTTTTTCCAATCCATTCAATTTTTAATGCCTAAGAATATAAGATGTAATATTTTATGTGAATAGTTTTATCCTTCAGTTGTATTTTACGTTCAATGAAGATGCGTATTTCACAAAAGTTGTTGGTGAATTTTAAAATGAAAATGTGAGTTCATACCTCAAAGTTTTTACGATAGATTTATAGTTAAAGTCCCGGAGACACATTTCAAATATTTATTAAAATTTTTTGAACATATTTTATCCTCATTGCCTTTGAATTTTTTATAATAACATAAGCTCATGATGGATTGACATAACCTGATGAAGCACCAATGTAAGTATTTGTGAATAGTCTTTTGTATTTATTTTGTTAAACTTGATATTTGTTATAATTTCGATTATGTTTTTATATAAAAGAAACAGTGTTTTATTTAAATAAAACACTTTATCAGATGTTTCCATTCAAAAGAATTTACTTAACGGGAAGAATTATTATAACATGTTTTAGTACTCTCTTTTTGAAGTGTTAAATAAATAATTTCAGTTCTAAGACGTTTGTTAATTACAAGAGTTTTAAATTCAAACACCATGACTTAGAAACCATTATCACAGACTGATTTTATGTGACTTCGCCGCAAATAAAAATTTTTTTTTTCTTGAATGTTGAGATAAATGCTTTAAGGAGAAAAGTTTTTGTAAAAATTGTATAATCACAAAGCTTTTTCTTTTTATGGTCATTCTAGTAAAACTAAAGATTCAAAAGGGAAACAGAGTTTACTTTATACTGACACTTCAAAGATTCTAGTTACTTTTTAAAGAAGCTGCTCTTTATTTTCTATCAGCTGTTTTAGACAAGAGACAAATTCTTATAGGTTCTAAAAATGAAATGATATATTTCTCCACTTAAATCTGTTTACCGAATATTAATTTCAAGATGTTGATAAAAATATAAAATATTCAAAGAGAATATCTTAAAAGCAGACCAATCAAAAAACGTTTCATACGTTTACTTATTTAGTTTATTCAAACTATTTGTAGCAAAAGGCATACAAAAGAAAAGCAAAGGAATAATATATGATTAAATTCATCCTTAATTTTTTACTTTCTTTGGTTTTTCATAATTCTATGAATGACATAATTTTCTAAGCGAACAATATAAAATTAAGACTAAGAGTAAAAGTTAGAATTTCCAATTGTGAAAAAAACAATGAAAATTTAAATAAAAATAACAAAATATTATAAATTATATTATATCATTTTAAGTGTGAAACAAATGGTTTCTGAATGTATATAATGAATTAAAAAGACATATTTTTTTGAATTTATGTATTGTTTTTGTTTTAAAACGACTATTAAAATTTTCAAAATGTTAAATAAAATGCTATTTTATTCATGAAAAAAATATTTTCAACTTCGAAGAGTTTTGAATTGGGACAATTCTAAGGAAATTTCTGCTCTAAATATGATAAAAATACAGTCCCTGTAATGGGAAATAATGTATTAAAATAAGCTATTTATACACGTACTTCAGGTAATGCTTAAAATTCTATTTCACTTTTTTGTATAAGGATTGTTGCAACAGTTCTCTACTTTTTTCTAATAATACACGAATTCTGCATGGTTAATATAAAATCTGATAAACAGGAAATTTCCGGAATAAAATTTACATTATTCAGTTATAATTAATTTGCAAAAGCATTTCTTACAATTGGGTTTTCACAGGCATGTTTTTGCTCACAAATATAATTTAATTAAATTTTCTACATCAAATTAATATAATTTAATCAAAATCCTTAAGAAATTGAGCATAGAGCAATGTATTCATTAAATGCATTAAAACTCAAAATTTCTTTCTCTCTCGTCTATGTTTTTCATTATTCATATTTTGAAAATTCCTTCTTTCTTTTATTTACTAAGATTTCCTTAGAATTGTAACTACAATACACCCAGCAGTACTTTTGTTTTAAATCTGCATTTTATATTTGATGTAAAAAGCAAAGTACGTTTTGGACTTTTAATGGGAATAAAAGTTTAAACAAGATTCGTTGAATGTATGCTTTTGATACTTTGGCAAGATATTATTAAAGGATAAGTTGAATCAATAAATAGTGTTCAATATGCATTCATATTTCATTTCAAATTTTATTACAATTCACGCGCTGGCCACATCCGAATGTGGTCCTTTTTTACTTGAATATAAATAATTTATAATTTTGAATTTTCATATTAATATTTAAAGTATTTTTAATAAATGGCTTTGAGTATTAATATGAAATGGTTTGTGAAATTAAGATAATCACAATCTTTAACGCATATTTATTATTTAAGGAAGGAAAATAATGCAATTTCCTTTTCCACTGTTGAGTAAAACATTGCACCAATTTGCTGTAATAATAGAAAAGAATAAAATTAAAATTAAAGAAAGGAATTTAAGAGAGGAAAAAATATTGCCTTGATTCTGAATCAATTTTCTATTTTGCATTGATACCCTGGTGTTTTAACCACAAAATTCATTTACGGGAATTCAGTAGGATGTATGTAATGTGAAAAAATAGAACTATATGTTGACTTTAAACTCTTTTAACATTGAACATTGATTTTAACACTATTTGTGTAAATATGTATACATGTAAAGCTTACAATTATTTTGAATAAAAATTACAATCCAACGACATGCAACATTAGAGAGTATATTTTAACAGAGAGATGCATTGCCTGCCTACGTTGGAGCAGATTAATGTCTCCAAATAATACTCGAAATAAAATTCTTCAACAGTTTATATCAGAAACAGTCGTGGTATTTCAATTTTAGCAAACTTAATTTTAATTAATTAGATGACAACTAAATGTGTGATAAAATATGCCAATTCCATTATATATAAGTTTTGGAGAAAAAGTTGTTTAATAAATTTGAGAAACTGAAAACGAAACAGTTTATTTATTTTCTGTAAATCCATTGTTGATCTCGAGTTTCAACCGCAACTCTATAAAAATGAATTGTGAATTTCATGGAAGAAAATGTGATGTAGTGAACTAAATGCAGGATATTGAAACATAATTCATTTAAACGAAACGAAAAGTTCAGCATTTCATATTTATATAAATTTGAATGATTTCGGTGAAAAAATTGCCGTCATGAAATATATTAATAAAAGGAAAATAAGAAATAGAATTATTTCAATTAATTGATTGGCAAGAAAAGGGACAATTTCCAGAACAAAAATTAAGCCACAATACACTTTGCTGAACGGATACAAGTATTTTTCATCTTTAATATATTCAATCGTAATCGTGCAATACAGCACGGATACAGATAGCAACCATTCGATTCAATGAAGAGGTTCCCATAATTCTGCCTTTATCGAGCAACTTTCACCGAGACTGTTATATAGTGTATCAATGGACGATCGCACTCATACACACACACAAACTTATTAATGCAGTCGGATCCCGTTAACAAGTAATTCAGTTACTCGCGAGTTGGTTTTACATATTGTTTTACAATGGCTTTCTCTATAAACAATTGCTTTAGATAACTCTCTTAAACAATGTGGTGTCATAATTCTTAGTTTTTTTTTTATCAAACTCTGAATAATATTTTTTTTCCTTATGAAATCACGACATGCTGTTAAGAGCGAGAGACTTTAATAAATGCGTCTTTCTATTTTAAATAAATGTGTCACCATTTCTCCAAAAATGATCCACATCCCAGTTTTTTTTTTTTTTTTTTTTAAGATTATTTCCGAGACCTCACGGTCAGTGAATTAAGTTGCTCGTTCAACAATTTTGTACTGATCAAATTTTAAATTATAAAGATTTTTGCTTGCATTAGTGATTTCCGTAATAACTAAAAATAATGTCGAAAAAGTGCAAACTTAAACAAGAGGTTTATCCGCAGCCTATTTTATATCATCGAACAGAAACTCAGTGATGTCGATCAAATTCAAAAAGGGGGGAGCCTAGCAGACCTTAATCTACTCTATGTGGATGATTGAAAATGAGAATAAAATTTGTCAGTTTATTGATGGCTAGGAAAGGTTTAGGACAGCTAATAAAAACATAAATTTTGACAAAGGTCTATTTTTTTTTCACTCAGTTCATATTTAGACTGTAACTTAATACTCTTAATATTGTTCATTTAACCCTGCAGTATGGTAACCATGGATCATGACTACGGCGAATTAATGGTGTTAAACAGTATAAATGTAAGATTTTTGAGACAATTTTGAACTTGTTATATTCATTTTAAAATCTTCAATTCATTTCATGGAAATATGATTTCCTTCTTGACATGTTTCAGAGCCAAACAACTCTTTTAGTCTGCAGTGAACAACCATAAGTTTGAATTATTCATTCCCTTCCAAGGAAAATATGATACGAGTGGTACCCCAAAAAAAGAATGTTTTTAAAAGTTATTCTTTTATTTTATTTCAATAAAAATACTTTGTCACCTTAAAAGTGCACTCTATTTTACTTCATACATTTGTCAAAACGATGATTCAATTGTTAGAAACATTTTTGATACCCATCTGAAGTGATAGCTGATAGGCCTTATCTTACTTTATTTTTGAAGGATTCTGGGTATCCCTTCATTCACCTCTTCATGATCGGAATCACTCAGAACTACGTCAGAAGAGTAAGGTGCGTGGGGAAAGGGACTCATGCCGTTTTGGCCAAAAAATAGCGAACTGAGATTACTTTTTTCCCCTGGTCTGTCACAGAACGTCAAGTATAAATTTAGCAGCGACCTTCTATTTACCAAATATTTTATTAAGTTTCATTGATCTGAGTTCCTTGAAAATGCAGTTTAACCACGCCAAAAGTTCAATGTTGAGGGTCATGGGTCTTCAACAGAACACGTTCATGAGTTTTCTCGAAATTTTTGCCTGTTTTGTCATTTGACGGACGCCCAGAAAGAGGTTTTAGTAACAATATTCTTGACATCATTTATCAAACTATAAATCCACTCATATACTTGAATTTTTAACAAAGCGCCCTCTTTGTAAAAGGTTTTCAACATCACATCAGTTTCAGTGGTATTTTTAACAATAGGAATAAAGATTTTACAATCGTATGGGGTTCAATTAAAACTGCCGTCTTGATGAAGAGAGAGAGAAAAAGAAAATACAGTGAAAATGATTTCTATCCTGACTTAAAATCGGGCAAACAAAACTTTCCTGGTTGACACTGTATGCAGTACTGAACTCACAAAGAATTACTTGACACGCTCCTGGCGGCAAAAAAGTGAAATATACTAAGCTCCGCCCTGAGAAGTATGATTTTCGGACTTTTTGGGTACCCATCTGTAATCTCGTTTGATAAAAATCAGTTACTTGCAGTATTAATTTTATTTTTCATTAGAATTACCAGTGTAGTCGATTGACATTTTAATATAATTGAAACTGAAATTTTTGGACTGATGAAATAAATAAATTGAAATAATTATATTTTAATGATTTTTTCAAATATTTGTGTATTCCTCTTTTATATTTGTATAGTAAATTTCGTATTTTTTATTTATTGGAAATTTTAAATGAAAAATATAGGTGTTTTTCAAAAACTGCAATTGTATTTATTTTATTTGCAATCTCTTTGAATTTTTCAATTTGTCCACTGTTTGCTTAAATAGAATGGATTACTATTTTTTAAAATTTGAATTACTCAAATTCTGACTGAAAGCGTATTGAAAGAGAAATAGAAATGAATTATATGTAATGATTTCAACTGCTAAGTATTTTTCCGGAATTTTTCCAAATTTTATTGTAATCTAATAACATAAAGTAAGAAGATGTTTAGTAAAATTTTCAACGCATGAAGTTTATGTTCAAACTACTTAGAGCAAATTTTACTTAAAAATTATTTAACTCCCAGACACCGCCTCGTATTTGTTTATAGTCAATTTTTTAAGTCATTGTACTTTATGATTTAGACATTCTTAAAACTTCCTGATGGTAATTACTAAATTAAATAGTTATTGTTGTATTACGCAATTCCAATTATCACATTTCAAATTCCAATAAATAGGTAGATTTTAATTTTTATAATGGTAATAAATATCAGGAAATTTCTTAATTAATTATATTGGAATAAGGAAAAGTAATATATATTTTATAAATGATAATTCAGTACCGTAACAATGATTTATAAGAGCTATTGATGTTAATATTAAGCTTGGTAGGCTTGTTTTATTTGTCTTGATTGATTTACGTAATTTATTTATTTTGTATTTTGAAATTCAGTATTAAAAAATTTAAAGAAATATTTATATATATTAAACTAGCTAACTAATTAAAAATATTATAAGAACTTTTATGAAGAATTTAAATAAATATCATAAACAAAGACTGTCTTAAGTATCATAACTATATTAATTATAGCCTTGAAGTTTTCTTGAAAATCGTTAATAACCTTAAAATTCTGATTTTTGAAACAAAAATTATTTGTTATTAAAATCTTTATTTAATCAGTTTTGATTTGGAAAATGTTAAAAGTCTTTCACGTAAATACGGTTTGAATATTTATAAAAGTTTTGATATAAGTAAGTTCTTATATAATTCTTATTAACGTGAATTATTATCAGTAGCATATATGCAACTCCAACATCCAAAATATTTAAACATAAAATAAGAAGCGTTTATGCATATTGCTACTGTTTATTTTATACAGATTTATTTATACAGTACTTTCCAAAATGAATAAAAATTACTAGGTTAATTTTGAAGTTATTTCGTCTTAAAATAATAATACTTTTTTAATTGCTAAAACAAGGGCGTGTCAAAAAGTAAGTTATACTTGGGTAAAAATGCCCCAAGATAAAAACAAACAAACAAATGGAAAGTGTAAATAATACTATTGAACAAGGTAAACATAAGTCCTTTTTCGATATCGAATCTAAACTGTGATCACACCAAACAATAACAAAAAAAAAAAAACCCAGAAATATCCTCCTGCATTTTCCAGCCAATTTAATATAGATAATTTAAGTTGATCACCGGCACGAAAATGTTTACTGGGGAAGTCGTTTTTCATTTGTTAAACGCTTTTCATTAAATTGCCACACGGTGATACAACAGGACTGTGTAATGGGTATGACTAAACTTCCCATTTTTTTGAGTTTCTGTAGCGAGTATATGTTTTGCTACCTGGCATATAGTCTAGCGTTATCGTGCTGTAGTCTGATGTCCTTGCTTAATTTGTCACGTCGACATTCTTTCTTTTATTACCTTTATCAATTTCTAGAACGTTTTACAATATGAGTCGGCGCGATTATTATCGCTCCATTATAGTCATGAATCCGATGTAAATAACACAATAAAAAGGGAAAAACAAATGGACCAAACAAATATGCCTTCTCCTACTGAGAGTTAAGCTTCGGATTTTTGTCTTTTTGAAGAGATCTTGTGCAGCCATTTTCAGTAGAGTGTTTCTTTGTGGGAATGAAGTGGTGATACCATGATTCTTTTCCTGTGATTATGACACGTAAGAGATATATGTCTTCTTCAGCATATCGTTGCAGAAAATTACTTTTGACGTTGCCCGTTGTGTGTTGTTGTCAAAAGTCATTGCACCCATTTCACTCACAACTTTCCAAATTGCTGGTGTTCGTGAATAATGGAATGCCCAGAAAAATCGAAATTTCCATAATATTTATGTCTCGATTATTCCGAAGAATTTTCTCTATAATGGCAAGAGTTTCTTCACTGATGGAAGTCGAACTGGGTGACAATCGTCGGTGATATCACCATTTCATTGATATACCATTTTCAAATTGCCCGTACCACTTCTAAATAATAAATTCCCAATTTTTCTTTGTAAAGAAGGTTGCTATGTCGTTTGTGTGAGTATTCTCCGTTTGGATCATTGAATCAATGAATTCTCATTATTAATTATGAAAGAAAAGTATTGAAAAATCTTGTGCATATGATACACGATGACTCGGGAGCCAGCACCCTTTCTGTTAACAAATGATTGTCAGCATAAGCCTCTGATCATCACAACATTAATATTCCAATGCTACGCTTTCATTACAACAAAAGGCCATGCTTTGCCACCATCTAAAAGGAGGTCTTACATCTAGCGTGCTTAAGCTGGCATCATCTCTAAAAGCTCGATTTGTCAAGTAGCCGTGTCTGCGTATTGCTGTTTTATGAGAAGAGATCTTAATAGCACGTCCCGCAGCAATTAGCGTCATGCGGGTATAGACAGATGAGCATTGATCTCAATTAGTTCGAGAAGCTGTTCCGTGAACAATAGCTGCTTTTGACAGAGGAGTAAAAAATGTAGGCTGTCTACCCTACATTTTACTACTTAGAGGAAAAATCTTTTTAGAAAAAAAAAACATCAAATGACCGTTTGGGAACGTTTATTTCTTGTTTAAATATTTCGTGTTACATTTAAAATTTATTAATGCAGTATCAGTGGATAATATGTCTTCAAGTATAATTAAGGATTTTAAGGAGACTGTAAATTTATAGAGCCGCGGAGTTTAAAAGTGATTACCCAGAGAAAACAATGGGCTTGTAACATTATGGAATGAAAAAAAGGAGCAAAGTGAAATATAACTTGATAAAATGTATTTTTCCTAATTTTTCATTTAATTCAATGTTTAATTTATTTCAAATATATGCTTAAAATTAAATAGAAATATTCGTTTTTAAGTAACTCTAATTATCTTCTCTTTCTCTCAGATTGAAATATACATATATAATTTTGTTCTCATTAATTTTTAAAAGTCAAAGGAACCAAAGAAGAAAGTATTAAATTAAATTTCAAGGATTACTTAGATTTGAAAATTAAAAATCCTAATAGACATATTTTTAAATGTTTCGTTAGTACTTGATTTGTCATGATTTCTCTTAGATTAACGGTATTAAACTAAGTCCTGGTAATCTCAGGAAGCATTTATTTTATCTGTCATAACTCATGATGTGCGTATTAAAATTAAAATTAATAATATTAACGTACTAATTAACATAAGTAAGTGCATTTATGGACTAATATCTAAAAATAATATATGGGGATCGAGTAGATTCTGTACAGTGTTCAAAAAAAAAAAAGAATGAGCCACGTTTAATATCATTTGGAATTCAAATTGTAGTAGAATAAAATTGATGTAACTATTAATAGCTTAAAGTAAACTAAATTATAATTTTAATGGAATATTTTACTAACGTAACTAATTTAATTAATTAACTTACTAAGCGAATTTACTCATTATCAATGTTTTTTTTTCTTCCGTTTAGGATTTTTCAGCTCAAATTAGCTAAAATTTCAAATTTCGGAAAATTCCGGTTGAAAGTTTCAAAGATATTGAATACTGCTACCAGTTAATATGTTATCTAATATTGAGAGTAGTCTAATATAATGAGTATCTCAAGCATTTGACGATTTAAAACTTTTGACTTACGCATTTTCAAACCAATCGACAGATATTTCTTTTCAAATTCCAAAATTATAAAGATTTTGATAGTAACATTTTTTTTTAAAAAAAAATTGAAATTTATGTATTAGTAATATAATTATTAATACATATATCGAAAAATGATTTGAAATGTACCGAAATTCTAGACATTAAGGTTTCTCATTTCAAAAAACTCCTAAATATGAACATTTCATGGAAATCTTCTATAAGTTGGGAAACAGCCTACTTTAAATATCCTTTATTAATTTCTAATGTTTAATTATTTTTTAACTTATCATATTATATTTGAAAATTGAGAAAAACTATGAATCGCTTCTACGAAGTTATCTATTTCTGACTCTAATGGTTTCTTTCAAATATCTAATGATTGTCTTTGAATTAAATTTGCTACATATAATACCTTTTAGACCTATTCTCTATCGATATCTATAGGAATCTTTTTTTATTTTTATAAAGGAAAATATTGTTTTATTACTTTAAGTATATAAATTAATTAGTTACTCCTTTAATTTTATTCTCTTTGAACTATTAATAATTATATCAATTAAATGAGCTGAGACGAAAATTGTAAAAGCTATTAAGGGTATCCCATTTTATTTTTTGTATTACTGTACATTAAAATTTGTAGACAATCTGTACGTGGACGATCCCTACTGCGCTTTTTGGATCCTAACCTTATATGATAAATTGTCATAGTTTTAAGCAAAAGTGAAAATATATACAATTATTCATTCTCATAAGCATTAGTAGCTCATAAAAATTTTAAAAAATAGTTAATATAATGTTTTGCATTGCAGATTCTTTCAGTTAAAATTCATCATTTTTCAAAAAAAAAGTACACAACTGTGTATCACATTGAATATAGTTAAGATACTCGAAATCTATCGATAAATGTTATATTTAGAAAGAAAATAGAAAAAAAATATTTAATGCTTTTTCTTCAGCAATCAATAATACTTCATTTCGGAAGAACCGTACAGGCCAGTTAACTTTCAGAATTATTGGAAGAAATTAATTTATAAGCAGAGGAAATTAGGATTATTTCATAACTTTCGGAATTTTTAAGCACTTTGTTACATATACGGTTAATAATTAAATAGTTATATTTCAACACAATTTAAAGAAATTTTTATT
Organism: Nephila pilipes; assembly: GCA_019974015.1. Lineage (NCBI taxonomy): Eukaryota > Metazoa > Arthropoda > Arachnida > Araneae > Nephilidae > Nephila > Nephila pilipes. The sequence goes on from BMAW01047588.1 coordinate 52,444, forward strand.
TTAAAACTATTTATCGATGAATACAGAAGCCAATAATCGTTTATAATAACTGATAAATTTAATACCAAAGCAGCAAAATTATTTTTCTTTTGTTCTGAATATGCCCATGGTTAACAATCGTCTTCATTAAAAATACCTCAAAAAGCTTTAATTTCATGTTCTAACTATATATCTATATGGACAAGAAATGTTCTCAAGTAAAACTTCTTCAACAGATCGGATGACTTTTAAAATTTCGTAGCATTTGTTATCGTAGTAGCCTGAATAGTTTTGAAATGAGTATTTTTGGAGCAAAACGAAAGGTCAGCAGCGACAGTAGTACCTTTACCTTGCAAACACGATTAAAATGGGATACTATATATAATCGGAGATGAAAATAATGCGCCTTTTAGCTATTATAGAATCGCACACACATATATATATATACTTCAACTTTTTCAATTTATATCATTTTTTATTTATCCGATTTTTGGTTTAATTTTATCTGATTTCTTTTAAATTATTGATTTGTAATATATATGTTGATAAATAAAATTTGAATAAACAAAAATTCTTTAAACTAAAAGAAAAAGAATTAAAATTCTGAATTTAATATCAAGTACTTAAAATATAAAAGTTGAAAGAAATAAAAAATGTATAACCCTGTAACTAAACTAAAAATTATTAAAAATTGAATGGAAAGATATTACTTAAAACTAAAGATTTCAGTTATAAGATATGTAAATTTAAGAAAATTATAATAAAGCTAAAATCAAGAAAAGTCAAATGGAAAATAAAAATAAAGAATAACGCAGATAAAAAGAACTATAAAAAATTTTCTATGCAAAGTTTTGTGATGAACTGATTTAAGCATAAAATGTGTTCTTTTTTTTTTCAAATACACTGCTGACCACACAAAATGTAACACCCAGAAGGACCACAGATATCACAGCGAAATTTAACAAAATCAGTAGATAGTGTAGCCGCCATTGTTGGCTATAACCGCTGTCACACGCCTCGGCATAGAATCAAAAAATATTTGGATATATGTTTGGGGTACAGCAGTCCATGCCAAAGTTGATCTGGTGTAGCAGCGGATGGTATATCCCAGGCCAGTCGTTGTGCAAGCATGAAACACATGTTTTCGATTGGCTATAGATCGGGAGAACAAGCAGGCCAAGGAAGCAATTCAATCTCATGGGTAAAGAAGAACTCTTGAACATTGCATGCAACGTGTGGTCGCGCACTATCCAGTTGGAACATGGCTGATGTCAAGCGCTGAAGGTATGGGAGGATCACGGGCTCCAACACCTCTGAGATGTAGCGCTGACTGTTTAGTGTACCTGTAATACGTACTAGAGGGGTGCGGGAGTGAGATCCAATACCACCCCAAACCATGATACCGGTGCAGGATTAGTGTAACGAAGCATAACACAACATTTCAGCAGCCTCTCACCACGGTGTCTCCCAACTCGAATCCGACGAACGTGATGTTGCAAGCAGAAGCGGGATTCGTCAGTAAACACAATGTCGTTCCATTCCGTTGTCCATGTCCGCCGTTCATCGCACCATTGGAGGCGCAAACGCTTGTGGTTTCGAGTCAAGGGTAAACGAAGCAATGGACGTCTTGGGGACATTCCACTCTGCTGCAAATGGCGTCGAATGGTACGAGCGGACACCGAATGATGCGTAGCAGACTGATTCTGTTGTGCTATGGTTCGTGATGAGGCTGCGCGATACATCACTGCCATGCTCACAATCTGCCTGTCATCACAGGCAGTGGTGCAACGAGGTAGGTGCGATCGGAACGGTCTATCCGTCGTGCCCTCTTGCATCAAGCGATCACAGATCCTTATCACAGTTGCTTGGTTTCGTCCAACACGTTGACCGATTTCTCTGAAGGATAATCCGCAATCCCTATAGGCTACTATTCTTCATCGGTCGAATTCAGAAACTTGGTCAAAAGATGCTCGGTGTCTTCCACGAAGCATAGGTAAACAACACGCAAAAACCCGCACAGAAAAGCAATTGCCGTACTTCAAGTATCTTCTCCCTTATAGCTCTTGCAGTATACATTCACCCGTGATGTGTGTCTGCGCTGTATGCTAATGATTTACATAGCTCTGCATCGTCGCAAACGCATGATTCTTAATTTCACCGGTTTGCCCTTATCGGTGTTGCATTTGTGTGGCCAGTATATTACCAGTTATTTTCACAAATTCTTTCATTATATTCTAAATAAAAATATTCTACAGAACAAAAACAGTCTCTATGTTGTGCTACCATCATCAAAATAAACAACCAGTTAACTTGCAATAAAAATTAAATTATTCAATCAAATATTTATTAAATTCAATGGCTTCTTACTGAAGTGGCTGTGGTTTTCACATATGCAAATTAAAACAAATAATTAATTATTAAGTGAATATATTTTACATAAATATAATTATTGCTGCCATAAATGAAATGGCTCGTATTCATCTTCCTTAACACTAATACTTTAAAGCGGCAACAGCAATGCAAACTGACATTGCTGCGTTCATTGGAAGAAATCGTATTAGAAACCAAACACATGTTCCACTTTATTTTAAAAGTGGGTAGATTCAATGACACGTGGTTATAAAAATTAGGCCTTCAGTTGAAAATTAAAACCATTTAATGCTGCCAATGATTTTGGGACATCGGCTAACTAACGCTAATGTGAAGCCTTACCTCTTCGGTGGTGGAATCTTTATGAGAAGATGTATGGGCTTTGATATTCACAATCCAAGAGAATAATGCTTAAAAATAAAACATTCAAAGAAAATCAAATATTTTATGTAAATCTGAAATCTAGGAGGCTAAGGCAAATAATTGTCTATTAAATAAAACCAAGACAGAAAAGTGTAAATAAATAAAATAACTGCACAAAATTTGTATCGAAGAAAAGGCAGTCATTTAGAAATTTTTGGTGTCTTGAGTTATTATTTAAGGCAGGTATCATAGGTTGCTATATAAGTTGAATTGAAAACCAGTGGAATCTATATACCTAGGATTATTATAAAATCTTCACAAAAGTATTTTAAAACATTAACATCAAAAGAATTATTCAAAGTTAAATAGAGATTAAAATCACAGGAAAAATAAATTTCATGACAAAAGGGCATTAAGGAAACCATTTTATTTTATAGTATATTTTAGAATTGGTTTAGAACTAATTAACACAGTGGCTTTAACACAAAATGGCAGAATTTACTTAAATTATGGTAAAGTGTGATATCTAGAAACTTAGAACTAGAATATTAGAACTATATTATATAAAATATCCTTTATAGCACAGTAAGCTTAAGTAACTAACAAGAAAACGACTAATCATACAAAAATTTATAAGTCATAAAATTCTATTATAAATGTCAAATCAATTGAGTTAAAATTTAATTTTAAACATTATTAGTTCAACTAGTGTACCCAATCAATGCATAGTGTGTTAACAAATTTTGTTCATAAAATTAATAAAGTAACATTATCAAAACAGTTTATACTTGGGTGTGCAGTCTGTTGCGTCTTTAATATATTTTTCTGCAGTTGAAGATAATAAGTGTTTTTAAAGTAAGTCATTGAAAATTAATTTTTCATAACTAATGGAAGCAAAATTTAAAGTTATTTAAAATTAAAATGGACTTTAACATGTTCAATATCTATCGACTAAATAATTCTTCAAAATCATCAATTCATAGCCAGATTAATCTCTTTATCCTTAAGCATATTTATTTAAATTCATTAGTTTATTTTAATAATAACTGTCTTATAAAACCAATAGGTTCTTGTATCAACTGATTTTGCAATTTAAGAACTAAACCATTTTTCCAGTTCAGTAAAACACGTTAAAATTAAAATCCATCTTCCAGTCCTAAGAAATCCCACCAGTTGATACCCATTTCCTTTGTAGCCTTTGAGCCATGGTCAGCCTTCAGTGCCCCAACCTAATTGCTCAGACCAAGCTGGACACTCGAGAAACATCCCAGCCACTCTTGAAAATATAGGCTATCAATCGTGCAAAGAGATGAAGGGCAGGGTTGAAACCCACATAACCCAGCTACCTGGCCGGGCCGAGTCAGATCGACCGGCGTTGGTGCTGCTAAACCTGAATCAGACTCAAGTAATTACAACACGATCTCGACCCTGATTTGATGTCTTGTAATTTAGAAGAGATTTTAGTTGATTAATGTGGTATGATTATTTTCTTACACTATTATATACATATATATATCTATAATATTTTCATCAAATTCTTCCTCTTTTCATGCAAACTGTGGTTATTAATTTTGTATTGTTTTCCGAAAAAGAAAAAAAAATCTTTTTTCCTTGTTTTCTTATAGAACGTTTCCATCTGCATATTGTGTGTGTGTGTGTTTTGTTCTCTTATATATCAAACACTTTTCAAATGCCTATCTATGAATGAATCAAATGTCAAAAAAAAATTAAATATTTCTCACATATTTTAGCTTTCGTCAGATGATAAGGTTGGCATCTATTTTGGAACTCCACTTTGAATATCCATGTCCACCCAATGTTCAACACTCTAAAACAAAACAAAAAAAGAGAAAAAAAACAACGCTCTAAGAAGCAGTTGCTCGATTGCAATGGAATTTTGTCTGCAAAGATATTTGGACTGAACATGCAAATTATTAAAATTTGGTGTCCAATGAGTGAATAGAGGGAGCTGCAGCGCATTGAAACTGTGCACTCTGCAGGTGTATATAAGGAGTGATTCTCAATCTGATGGTCAAGTTTTCTGTTGCATTACGAATTAGGATACTTTTTTTACCAAGTTTTCTGTTGCATTAGGATTTAGAATAACAGACGGATGATAGAGCGATATCTATGCTCCTTCCGACCAGTACACCATCTGAAACTCAAGCCTGCACACCTTTGAGTCAGATTACAGTGGTGCTTGTCTCGAACAGGTTAGGATGATGCTGAATGGGGACGTATAGTGTTATATATATATATATAATCCTGCTTCCAACTGTGTCCTGACGGTCATCGAAGACGTGTCTGGAGACGTCCAGGGTAGTGTACCGATCCTGCTTTGGCTATTACACGCCACACAGGCCATCAACCAGGATTTATGGTATGAGGTGCCATTTCGCTTGATAGCCGGACCCCTTTGGTCGTCATTAGAGTCACACTTACAGCACAACAATACATCGACGACATTCTGAGACGTTTCATACCGTTCCTTCTGAATTACCCTGACCTTATTTTTCAGGAAGATAATGTCAGACCACATACGGCACGTGTTCCTATGAACTGTCTTACGGCTTGTCAAACACTTGCTTGACCAACTAGATCACCAGATCACTTAATCGATCATCTCTGGGATATGATGGGAAGGCTATTGCATCTACCAGAGAATGTTGATGACCATGCCGGACAATTGGAGAAAAGGTTGCAAGAAATACCACAGAAGACCATCAGGGAGCTTTATCACTCTATACCACGGCATCCAACCTAGAGGTGGGTCAACACCTTATTGAGCTCGATACTTTGTAACTGTAACATAAGTCATTCAATTTTTCTGAAATTTTAATATTTTTTTTATTGTGTACATAATTTTCCTTTCCGCCAATTTTTGTCTCCGTCAGACAATTCTTTCTTACTGTGTCGATTTCTTTCATAGATTGTACTTTTAAAAATTCTCTTGAGTTTCTTAATACACAGGGTATTAAGTACAAATTTATTTAAACTTCAGCAGTATGATAAAATCAGGATCACTGAGACAGTGTTTATTTTCAAATTCTGTATAAGAAATAACTTGTAGGTAATTAAGAAGATATGTTTAAAAAGAATGATTGCTAAAATTGCATACTATTTCCTTTTATGTGAACCAAAAGTGTTTAGTTTTAAATTTTCGGCAAAAGATTGTCAAGTGTTTTTGAATAAAAGAGATTGATTAAAAACCAATGAAGAGCTATGAAGTCTCCAAAAATAAGAGCCATAGTAGTTAAACATAAGAATTGGAGTTTCCCGTTCACACTAGTGCAAAGTGTTAGTTTCAATTACATCATCCTAGAAAGTATATAATAATTGAGTATTACCACATAAATACAAATTCTCATCAAGGAATCGTCGATTGGCTCCTGAAGGAGACAGTGTGATAATGTATCAGAATATTCTCTGTTATTGTAATGTTTCTACAGGTCATTCCAGGATGCATAATGCATGATTTGCATTTTGTGCTTCGTGTTACTTAATTGTAAAATAAAATTGATTATCCCTTTATTATGCAAGATTTTTTATTTTCAAAAATGAATATACAATATCTGAAACCTAAGTTGAGTTTACTATCTTTATGTAAATGCGAGATATATGAACCTGAGATCCTCAAGTGATATGTATTTTCTCCTCTGGTATTAGTTGTCTTTGTTAACTTAGTGACTGTTTTCTTTTTTTTCAACGTTTCTTGTCAGCATAACACTCTTCTTTCTTTCTTGTATTCAGAGTTTTGTCTAAATTATAGATACATATTTTACCTTAAATTAACGATTGTTTTTGTCACAGATTAGCCAAATCTGACCTTGAACTAGTAAAATAAATCAATCAACCAACATTCTAAAATCATAAAACGCTAACGAATGTGTATCATTTAATAATAAATATTTTGATTCGGAACAACTATTAGTAAATAGGTAAAGAGACTAAAAATGAATTTGAATTTTCATTCTACACAAAACATGCTACAGAGTTAATAATTCCGTAGTGAATTTTCCCACTTTAAGCACACGAACAATTTCGGATATTCTCTGTAAATACGAAATGAATTTTGTGAATGAATACAAGTTTATAGATAACAGTATGAGGATTTTAGGTTATTATATTGAAGACTGGATATTGAATTTGTTTTAAAATTGCATCTCTTCCGAAGAGTCATATGTTAACTATTAGAAACATAATCGTGATTTCCCTCCAAACTCAATGATCATAATATTAATTCAATAAAATAGATTAGTTTACAAAACATTATCAGTAATGTTAGTTCGACAAATTAATAGTGAACAAAAGTCATAGACATTAACGGTAGTGATTATATTAACAAATTATTTATTTATTATTATTTAGGTTCCTTCAAAGTTTGCTTACGGGTTGAATTAGTTATATAATACAGACTGTTAGCATAGCGACCATTACTTCGGCTTCCCTTGACAATGCAACATAGAGAGAGATGGTGACTCTGGTGCGCCGAGCGACAAAGCTAGATACAGAAGTAGCACAATGTCGTCTTTTCAGACTAGTTCCAGTTCTTGCTTGCAGTAATCTGATGGCCTTGTATGTGTCTAGAGGCTCCGAGGAGATCACTCGTCACCCTCATGTATTCGATATCGGTATAGGAGGCCTATACCAGGTGTCATGGTTTGGGCAGCCATTAGGTAAATGACACGCACAACTCTAGTTTGGATCGACGGCAATTTGAACACAGACATTTTATCACAGACATCTGACATCTTACGTCCAGTGACTGTGCCCTATATTCGAGGCCTGTCAAATGCCATCTTCCAACAAGATAATGCAAGATCACATGTTACAAATCGTGTTCTGATCTTTCTTGATACACAGTGTATTAGATTGTTGGTCTGGACATCACGGTCGCCAGATTTGTCATCTATTGCAAACATCTGGTCATGAGTGGGTGAAACATTGGCTCACCACCCCTCTCCAGCTAATATGGTTTATGAAGTGTGGCATAGATTTAAAGCAGCATGGAATGAGTTACCCATTTCTGTTATCCAAACCCAGTTCGACTCGATGCCTAACAGGTTAAGGGTCATTTTACTTACAAAGGTGGCAGTTATTTTTATTTATTTCGAAAACTAAATAAATAATGAAACTAATAAAAAAAACCTATAAGTTCCCAAACTTCTTGCAAATTTAATCATTTTGTTTTCATGTTTACGTGCAATAAATATCTTTTTGCATTTGCTTAAATTCAGGGTGTTGCAATTTTAATGGCCATGTTGCAATTTTAGTGCATATAAAGAGCCGTAATAAACTAAATACAGAAATGTGGAATCGTTAATATTTTTACTACCATAATCTTTACTAATTTCTAAATCACAAAACTGAGTATACATCTAATATATTTTCTAAAATAAAAAAAAGTCCTTTTTCACATTCTTTTAAATTTCGAACACTTTCAAAAAATGAGCATTCATGGCAAACTGTTTGTGATCTTTCTCTGAATATTTTAGACCGTTTTCCTAGTAATACTATTTTTAAGTGTTATCTACTCCCTTTATAATACTTTTGACCACAATTTTTCAACTATGATTACAAGTTTTTTCTCACAATGGGATCGAGAGATTAAGATGGTGTATGCAAACGCATTTTACAATTGTAAAATTTTTTGACCAATAAACACAATCATGATTTTTAATTTTAGTTGTACATTTTTGTTCGTTATCTTTTTAAAATTGAAAATTCCAGCTTAAGCCTATTTCTAGGTTCTTGGTCTTAAGCTATTCTTCTGTGTATCTAGGTATTTTATTTTTATCCATGAGTTGTCAGTAAAAACTAATTTTCTTACTC
>BMAW01047589.1:0-10887 GCA_019974015.1 Nephila pilipes
GACTTCAAATATATATATATATATATATATATATATATATATATATATATATTAAAAATCTAAAAAAAAAAAAAATTTTATAAATAAAAAAAAATAAGATATTTTTTATCAATATAATAAAATATGATCGTATTTTTTTCAACTGCAATAACTTTGACTTAGAAAAAGATAATATTTCTAAGTGAAATATTTACACTGAGTACGTCAATGAGGAATATAAACATGCGATTACAGGTAATTTGGATATTGTTAAGAATAAATCTTAAAATATATGAATCATGGGGCTAATTTCAGACTTTATATCGCGAAAATTAATAAATAAATTAATTTAGATATTGATAATTTTATTACTAAATTAGCAATTAATTGCGGTCTTCCCTTCTCTTCCCTAGTTGCTTTGTGGTACAATTCCCTTTCTCTAGGCTTCAGCAATTTAAAAAACATTCAATTTTCTTTTACGTTTTCTATAATCTAAAAAAATGTAAGTAGATTGTCAATATAATTTAAAAGAATTCGCTTTATTTTGATATGTTTCTATAATTCTTAAATTTTTTTTAACAAATTTTTATATTAAATAAAAATTATGTTTTTATATATATATATATATGTGTGTGTGTGTGTGTGCTCGCATGCTTGTATGTAAAAGTTTAGTCGTCTTACAATTTAAAAACACCTTAAAATCGTTTTTTGATAGTGGTTGTTCCAATAATAATTTGTTTGCAAGAGCCCAATCCTCTTAGAAAATCAGCATAGTTTGTTCATACTGAAGACAATTTATACAGGAACATCACAAAACTAGCAAGGCAAAAAGCAATAACACAAATGTGTGGGAAAATTGAGCAGAAACCGGACGAAAAAAGAGAGCAGCCAACGGCCATTGTCGGCTGTTGCATTCAAGGTATCAGGGATCGTACCTTAATATTAACGCAATAAATAAACGTTGCTCTAGATGCTATCGTTACACTTTCGATTTTGTGATACAGATATTATATTACCAGAGTGACATTTGCAGTTAATATGCTCATGAAATATTTTTGTTTTTATTTAGTTAAGTGTTAAAAATAGAAAGTATTTCAAAAAAAGAGAAAAAAAAATTAATTTCATATTGTTATGTTATAAATCCTGCACTCTACAAATAGTATATTCTACCAAAGAGATAGCTTGTCCCCAATAACTAAAGACCGCATCGTAACAAAAAATTTCGTATGGTGAAAGACTGACACGTGAATTAATCTTACACTTAGATGACTTTGAAATTCTCCAGCTATTTTTCTTTCTCATAGGATTTTCTGCCTATATTAAACAAGAGTGACGTACCCCCCAAGATTACCTAACGAATTTTCCTGTCAACCACAACTTCTCCTTATTTTAAATTTTTCCCTTCTTTTTATTCAAGCCACAGATTGTCATTGCTCAGAGCAATTCAGCATAATTTGGTTCTTTTCCTATAAACCTCAAATTTAACTCACTCACTGATACCATGTAACTTACCCATTTTTGCACTTGAAACAATTCTCGTGACGTCAGCCTTTCGATGACGGTTAAGTAGTGATAAATACTGTAATATTTTACTCTTCACTAAAATCCACCTTCAATGATGCTGGCATACAAAACCTTGTATCTCGACACATTAAATGCCGTATTGTGCTGGAAAACTATGTCGGAAAGTAGTGTAATGCTTGTAAGTTGTTAAATATGTATCTCTCATCCCCTCGTCTGTCTAAAAATTTTGGGCCTTTTTGTTTATACTCTAACAAGAAATACTCTTGAAATCTTCATTCAATGAACAAAATGAATTTAGTTTGAGATTGATTTGCATAATTTAGAATCACTTTTCCGTCATCTTCTAACAAATTTCCACGACTATTGATTAATTCTCAGATCTTGAAGAATTCTGGCAGGATTTTCCAATGAAATCAAATAATTTTCAATTTCTCATATAAGCCTTAAAAGAACTTGTTAACTATTGCTTAGTGGACAAGAGTTGTGATCAATCAGTCCAGATTAAGATTTTAAGTTGGGTAGTAAATAGCATGCATATGTTTCAATGTGATTGCATAGATGTCCTAGTTACAGATATTTCTATTTCAATGAAAGTGGTATTGCTAAGTTATGCGAAGTGAAACGTTTGTTCGAGCATGTAACCTTAATGGACTTGAATCTCCAGGAGGAGCTTTGGTGTTGCTCTCCTGTTTCACAAATGGAAATTAACAACAGTAGTAAAAATCCCAATAACTGGTTCGGAAGGACTTTTTTTTTTAGCTCCTTTGCAAAAGGCATGGGTAAGTCACACCACATAAGATTTCTATGGGGTCAAAAAAATTGAGATCCGATCCGATTTTATCTAGCCAGTGGTCATGGTCTCGAGTTTGGAACCGTTGTTGTTTTTGTCGAGTCGTAGGTTCGAGTTTTGATTTCACTTAAGACCCCGTGCAGTGGGGCAGATACAAGCTAAATCTACCAAGGTTCCAAGTCGTGCAGTTGTCGTGGTATGAAAGATAAGGTGTCGTGAAAGAAGTCGTGCCCTCAATAGTCATTATGTTGCTTCTAAGGGTGATTTTAATAAACAACCAATCAAATTCAAACATACCAAGGGCAAACATAAAAACCGAAGTGGTGGTTCAAGTACTTAAGCACTAGATAGCAGCATTCCTCAGCCTAACTACTGGTTGAAAATATTCTCCCCCTCGTCAAAAAATTGCCTCATTTTGTTTACCTAAAACAAGCCTCACATTTTATTAAGGAATAAAAATCGTCCATAAGCAATCACGAAGAGTTTTATGACGAATCACGGCACATTCATGAAATAATCCCGTCATCTCAATTAGTGATTGCCTCTGATGCCAATTAAAAGGGTTCCGAATGACAATCAATCAACAGGGAAGTACAAAGAAATGGCTGAAAAAACAACCTTCACTAAATTAGTCTCTTCCCGAAAGAGTGCCTTCAAGTAAAAGAAACTTTTCTCTTTTGGAAGTGTGAAATGTGGCCTAGTCCCACAATTTGAAACTATTAACGAGGTTAATAAAATTGGTCCATGAACTGAGTATGCAGGAAATTCTTTTATTACTCGTTTGTCTAAGTCGCTGCCAAGACTCACAAGTCATGCTTTCTGCGGACTCTAAAATACCCTGATCTAATCCGTCCTAAACTCACAAGGTCAAAGGACCTCAACCAAAGTATTAAAAACATTAACCCTGAGTTCCATTGTTCCCTAGATTCCAGAGTTTGGAATCTACGCCTTTCCAGAAGTAAATTAATGTAAGAGAAAAATATAAAAATTAAGATGACTCTTGAAATTCGTTTATTTTAAGTTACAAACAATTTATTGCAAAAATTGATCTTCTAGGATTGCACCAATAATTCGGTATTAACAAGATGAAGGTGAGAAGGTTTGATTGCCCAGTCAAGACTCAATAAGAAAGCTGAGTGGAAGTATAAATGAGAATTTTGAAATGTAACAAAGTTTTTCCACTCTGCAGTGAACTGACAGCGCGCTATTTGATTGGTCAACATGTTCACTCCTAATGGATGATGGTAAAGCTCATTCATGTTATCCTACCGAGTTCCCTCCGTGGCTTTTGGTACGCCTTTTTTTTCCTTCTGACGTACCCTGCGAAAAAAGGGTATTCAAAATCGAGTACAAAGTACTCACTTTTGAATGCTTCAAATACTGAAAATGTCTCTGATCCTGACGTATTCAAATTTAAGACTCGCACTAACTTATTTTTAGTAACATATGTGTACTCAAAATGGAAAATTCACATATTCATTTTCGAGGATATTTGTGTGTCAAATACGAGTGTGGAATTGAAAAATGAATATATGATGTATTTATTTGTGAATCTGTTACTGCATCAAATATGAGTATGAAACGATATATTGTGTATGTTTTGCATTTATTTTCGATACTGTTGTTGTATCGAATATGAATTTTAAATAGAAAAATGTACATCAACTTAAATTTTAAAAGACTTAACAGGTCAGTTGAAAAGTCCCCGGCCTACCATAGTAAAACACATTTTTTTGGCAAAATTAGTTTTTTTTATTCAACATAATTCCCTTCAACGGTGATACACTTATTATAGCGACCTTCCAACTGTTCGATACCATTTTTGTAGTACGATTTGTCCTTTGCTTCAAAATAGGACTCAGTTTCGGCGATCACCTTTTCATTCGACGTAAATTTCTTCCCAGCGAGCATTCTTTTGAGATCTGAGAACAGAAATTAGTCGCTCGGGGCCAGACATGGAGAATACGGTGGATGAGGAAGCAATTCGAAGTACAATTCATGGATTTTTGCCATCGTTTTCACTGACTTGTGACACGGTGCATTGTCTTGGTGAAGCAGAACTTTCTTTTTCTTCAAATGCGGCCGTTTTTCGGCAATTTCGTTCCTCAAACGGTCCTATAACGTTATGTAATAGTCGCTGTTGATGGTCCTTCCTTTTTCAAGGTAGTCAATGAAAATTATTCCATGCGCATCCCAAAATACAGACGCCATAACCTTGCCAGCCGACTGTTGCGTTTTCCCACGCTTTGGAGCGGGTTCATCGTGTGCAGTCCACTCGGATGACTGTCGATTGGACTTCGGAGTGAAATGATGGAGCCATGTTTCATACATTGTCACATGTCGACGCAAAAACTGGGGTTTATTACGCTTGATCATCTTCAAACACTGCTCCGAATCATCAACTCGTCGTTGTTTTTGGTCAAAAGTGAGCTCGCGCTGCACCCACTTTGCACAGAGCTTTCTCATACCCAAATATTCGTGAATGACATGATGTACACGTTCAGTTGATATCTTTAGAGTGTCTGCTATTTCATTCAATTTCAATTTACGGTCATTCAAAATCATTTTGTGGATTTTTTTAATGTTTCCGTCGGTAACAAACTCTTTTGGGCGTCCACTGCGTTCAAAATCTTCGGTGCTCATTTCACCACGTCTAAACTTAGCATACCAATCCTTGATGGTTGATTTTCCTGGGGCAGTGTCCGGAAACTCGGCATCAAGCCAAGTTTTTGCTTCAACTGTATTTTTTCCCTTCAAAAAGCAATATTTTATCAACACGTGAAATTCCTTTTTATCCATTTTTTTCACAATAACTAAAGTATCTTCACTCAAAATGCTATAATTCACAAACCAATGATCCGACAGCTGTCAAATTTATACACACATCTTTTGCGGGTTAGGGCTAACTAAGAAACATATGGATTTAATTTTAGTAGCCCCATCTATGTGTCAGGACGGGGACTTTTCAATTGACCAGTTAGATAAGCGCTCCTTTATTTGCAAGTTTCATTTTCTTCATCTTACATATTATTTAACATACACTTTATTAAGTTTTCAGAAGAAAACGTCGAATCAAAATTCTTGCATTTACTGTAACAAAACTGTTACTTTTAGAAACAAAATTGAAACTGTTATTTGATCATAAAATGTACTTAGAACTTATACTTCAAATTTCAATCAATTCGAGTTTTTAATAAATCTTTAAGAAAAACGAAAAAAGATTCGATTCAAGAGTTAAATTTCAAAAAATGTGTAATAAATTTGAGCTAGTAGTCACAGAATCAATTTGGTTCATTAAAAATTATATTTATGTTTCTCGAAGTAATATATAGTTTTGTTAAAATCCTATACGTGCAGAAAATTGAGTTTTATTTACATTTCTGTCTTTTAATAATAAGTTATTGCAAAATTCTTGGAAACATTATGATGAATATTAGATTTTCCATTGTAAAAACTTAATGTAAAGCACTTTTTAATGCCCTTCTCCTTTTTTTTTTATCCAACATACATTTTCTTTTGAATTAACATAAAATAAAAGCTAATATCTATAACGAAAAATTCATTGTAAACAGGAAAAAAATCAGGTTTTTGAAAAATTTATTCTGAATATCACACAAACATATCGGGGATGTAAGACAATCATAATTTTGAAACAAGAATATTAAAAAAAGTGTAAGTTTTAAACTCCTTCTGAAGAAGACATGACGTTTTAAAAATCATTTAAAAACACTGTTATCTAATCCCTACTATAGTCCTATTTTATCCTCATTTGAACAACATAGCGTACGTTTTAATGTAATGTATAATGAGGTATCATTTAAAATATAGTAAGTTCAAATATGTAAAGGTACATATATATATATATAATTTAGCAGATTTTTTTTTATTTCTTTCAAATCAACAACATCTCATGATGTTACTAAATATGAGTGAAAATGCTTTTCAAAAGATTTGTTTCAAATAAATACGTTAAATATGCATCATTATTATGTAGACATTAAGTATTTAATTTTTCTAAAGAGAGACAAGTCATCAACGCAGCCAATTAATACATCTATATTTTTAGAATATACTGTACCATTACGTTATAAATTATTACATGTAAGAATTTCTGCTTGGTCGGTTAAACCATCTATTCTACATACCAGTTCTTGCTGCTTTGAATTATGAACTTTGACACACTTAAGTCTCAAATTATTTGTTATGCAAGAAATTCTGAAGTTTTTTTTTACTAAACATATGTGCCATTTTTAATTGGTGTTAGTGGATTAAAATTTATTTAGACAGAACTTGTCTTATTATGATTATAAAAAAAATTAATTTAACAAGATTTGTTTTATAGAAATATCACAAATGTTTTCAATTAAAGCAAAGCAGTTTGGTCATATGAAAGCATGGCCTTTTAGCTATGCGAAATTTGCAATAACATAAATCTAATTTAAACAATATGGAACAGTTTATAATTAAGACAAAATATCCATTATGCATTAGTTTGTTAGTACATTTGATTTTTATACATAATGTAGCATATTGTAGAGAAACTTTGGAATATAGAATAAAAAGTATTGAAATTGATTATCGTATTTCATTTTGCAAATTGATTTTGCTCATTTTGAAATTTCTGATCTAAAAAAGTATTATAAAATTTACAAGAATTTACTGTCTAAGAAAGATTAATTGCCCTCAAAAATATTTTGTAAACTTTCCGATTTCAATACATGCAAGCTATTTTAAAATTGAATAAAAAAAATAAAACTAAAATTATTCCAAACTGAAAAATATTGTCTTTAATATTTGTCTATGAAAAAGTGTTTTGGGGCAAAATATATTTTATGGAGAAATAACAGTTATTGGTTATCCACCTTTTAAAACAGGCTTTTAAATTATGTGATTTTAGCACTTACATATGTGTCCTGATATACATAAAATGTTTCATTTTTGTTATGATCTCTATTATGTTCTACTACAAGAACCGCTGCCAAGTTTGGTGTTTGTACATGTTGCTTAAAGTTGAGTTCATTTTAGACCTGAATGAATGAAATAGTATGACTTATTAGGTATGTAAGTAAATTGCATAAAACTTATAATATTATAATTTTTAAGTAATCTGCCAAAATAAAGTGAACATTTATCATATTCACCATATAATTAAATTGGTCGTAAATCATATAGTTGTATCTACATATGTCTACAATAACAAACCGGTGTGTTCTACTTTAACATCGGATTTCTATATGAGCAAGTTGTTTACATCTTGTATATCCACTTTATTTCGATTAAAATATTTAATATTATCATATTTCTTACATTATTCAATTATTTACATTCGGTAGGAAATAATCTGAGTATATTTTTATATATCTATAGTCTTATTCTCGTTTAATTCCGTTGTTAAAATATCACTAGGTAAGCCTATTTAAACTTGCTTCTGGCATTTGTTTGTATACTTCCAATATAAGCTTTAAATTATTTTCTGCTTTAAAGAGTTGTATTTTGGAGTTGTTAATAGCCATTTCAGCTTTTTTTTTTGATTAACCTTATTTTGTATTTCAAATTATTTCACGTTTTAATATTGTTATGCAACATTAGATCATCGGTTGATTCTGACATGTTAAAAATAAGGGCCTCAATATTTATTCTATTATTGTAATCATTTTAAACCTTTTGAAAAATACATGTGAATAGTTAAAGGGTAATTAAGCTCTTCTGAATTATAGTATCTTTTATATATAAACATTTTATAATTATCAGTCTGATTCTGCTTAAAAAATAAAGCAATATTTGATTAAACTGTTTTCTCATTTAATCAAGAAAGAATTATTAATTTTATTAATAAGCTGTAACAGTTATATAAAGATTTATGATTTAAACAGGTGCAATTTTGTACTTTGAATCAAAGTTTTTTTAAAATGTGTTTTGCAAACAATATTAATTAATTTAATCATAAGTTGATTATAATGTTTCAAAAAGGAATCAACAGTATTAAAGAAAAACACTTGTGAATATGAAAAATCTATAAACAATTTCAAATTTAATAATAACTAGCATTAAATTCTTTTTCTCAAAATAATATTATTTAATCAAATATAATTTTTACTTTTATATTTTTACTTTTTACTCATATGACTTGCTTTCGATTTTTTACTTTTACTTTTAATTTTTACTTTTTTATATAACAGTTTACTTTTATATTTTTACTTTATTTACAAATACAATTTTGCAAAAAAATTTTGACTGTTGTGAATAACAAGACACGTACCAAAACTTATATTAGTGATAATTTCATTTTTAAAAATATGCATAAAATATTAATTTTCAAAATTATATTTGAATAGAAATGATACAGTGGGGGTGGAGGGGTATAAAACTGAATTTTTTAGGAAGTAGAAAATTTTACGTTCTATAAATCTTGAGTACTGCTTACAATCTGTTACGTTGCCTTGTTGTGCAAATGTGATTCTTGTTCCTTTCAGCCAACACCAGTACCTCGGTTTTACTTTGTAATTCATCTCGGCAAAAGCATTTTTTTTAAGAAGCAGGTGCAGGAATAAAGTAGTTAAATTGTGTAAATAAAAATACAAATATCAACAAATAAAAGGGCTAGATAATATGCTCAACCTTGTTCTATGGTGAACATTTGTAAGCGTTTTAACAATTTAATGAATTATATATAACTATAGCGTTTGTGTCATGTATTGAATACAATTTTTTTTTATTTATTCTGCGTTAATGAATGTTGGAGTTCATGCATAAAATAAAATCTGAATATACTGCACCAAATATTTATTTGGATTTTTGCAACACTTTTGGGTCACGTTATATATAAAAAAAACAAGATATGAAATGTCTGTGTTAAAACCTTAATTATGCAAAAATCAAATTTTGAATTACTACACAAACAAGAGTAGTGGTTCCTAATAGCAAGTCATATGAGTTTGAAACGGATAACTTAAAAAATGTGAGACAATAGTGATGAAACACAAGACAATCACGAGTAATATGATGAACAGTATTTGAGACGTGACAGGAAGGATGTCTGATTAGATTGTGAAACTTTGGCTCCAAAATACACATTAAATTTGAGTTTAAATTAAAACCATGTTCTTTTAAAAAATATAGTTTGAAATATCCTACTCAGAAAATTACTTCAATTCATTACAGAATAATCATAAATAAAACTATTTTTGTCAACGTTTTATTCTGTGCATATAATTTCTAACTTTATGATTACCAAGTAGTATTATTGGAACGAAAAACTGATGTTCAAAAATTCTTCGAAAATGGTAAAACCGTAATACCTTAAATAGAAATATATATCTTAAAACAAGATAAAAAAAATGTAATAATTTCTCTATCAATTAAAAAAGGCAGTTTAAGTTACATTACACACATATGAAGTGAAAAAAATGGAATTCTTGTCTAGCATCGTGGCTGTAATAGTCATCGATAAAAAAGTGCAGCTAAGTGGCTCAAAACTTTGAAAATTTCACAACACTGCTTTTTAAGTTCTTTTATGTTATTCTATAAATTATAAGCGTCACACACAAATATTTACATACATGAAAATAATTTTCAACACTGATCTATTCAAATTAAAGTCAAGAAGTCACTATAGATACGATTAACATACAATGTAAAATTGCGGATGGTCTGTAACACACAAATAATTACTCACAGAAAATCATTTTCAAACTGATCAATAACAATTTGTTAGATATAATAAATCTTTCTGAAGATATCAGTAATAAAGAAAAAATGTAAAGGAACACTGCATTGTATCCACAACTGAGTCGTAATACGTACTTATTTTAATATTCATGTGTTCCTCTGTTTGTAGTTTGGTAAACACGAAAAATAGTTCGAAATATTTAAGTAAACCATATTTGTTTTAGAGACCTAATTTTTAAAATGCGTAGCCAGTATATAAAAGAAACTTTTGTAATCCTTAAATCTGTAATATTTTTGAGAGTGTTGATTTCGAATTTTTTTTTTTTTTTTTGGTTTTGAATTCTTGTAATGTTTTACATTCGATAAAGATATATGTTCGATTCTGATACAAACATACTCATTTAAAAAAAAGTACATCTGGGCATTCCTTTTTGAATATTTCTTTTTTCTCCGTGTATATGTTCTGTACCGTAAATGATCATGACAAAATCAGAAAATAAATTAAGTTGTATCTTCTCCATCTATAGAAATTTCTTTTGTGTGTGTATTTATCTCTTTTTTGGAAGGATTTTTTATTTGTATATTATCTAGTTTATTAAAAAACTTAAAAACATAAAAGAATATTACTGTTAAGAAATAAGAATGTGGATACGAAAAATTATTTGTAGCAGGCTAAAACTTTTAAACAATTGAATTTTTCATATTACAAGACTTCTAAATTAAACAAGCGGTTATCATCAATATCTAAAAAATATTCAAAAAATAAATCATGACATCGAAAAATCGCAATTCTCTTTCCCTTAATGGGTTGTATACTAGTTTACAATTATTACAAATTGAATCCCTTATTATGCGATGCATGAAAACAGACTAAAAATATGAGGGATCTATTTTATGTTCTATTTAATTTCATGAATTTAAAAATG
>BMAW01047589.1:15887-47407 GCA_019974015.1 Nephila pilipes
AGGCTTGTACAAAATTAGATATGCATTCTTTTTAAATATAGTCTGGGTGTACTTACTATTAAAGTTAATGACAGTCAACAGAAAATTTTCCCATTTACTTCAAAATAGGAATGTGTCGCCTTTTCTTCATTATTTTATTCTAATGTCATCTTTCTTTCTAATGAAATAATCCATAAATACTAAACTCCTAATAATCACTAAAGAAACTATCGATTTTTCAGTGATTAATTAAGTATTTTGTCCCCGAAAATAAAGACTATTAATCACTAAAGAATAGATAAGGTCGCTCTTTCTGCATAAAGAGATACACAGAGATAACAGCACAAGATAATAAAATAAAGAGATACACAGAGAGAAGAGATACACAGGGATAACAGATAAAGAGATAACAGCATAAACAGATATACAGTACTTTTACAAGTTAGCGACACAGATACAGGAACAAAACAGCACTTTTAAGGACAATCACAGTTAAAACAGTAACATTTCATTCAGCTCACCAATTTACTTGTTCTCATTATGGACAACCTACACAGTAATACTCTACACTTCCAGGACAAGCTCCAACAATTCCCAACGGTTACGCTTTGCTTCTCAGCAAATTAAACCGGCACTCTTCACTTCCAAGTGCCGTCTGCATCCAGTCGATTTCCCTATCAACCTCCCCTTCAAGTTCCAAAGAAATACTGCCTCATTTACTGAGACTTTCGGCATATTTTACCTCTTCGGGCCAGGTATGACGTTCCATGGAAAAATTCAAAAAAATTCTGTAATTGTCTTCCCCGAGAAAAGTGTCGACTCCACTCCAGCACCTTCAATAACTTCCCATTTGTCACAAAAGTCCCTAAGTTTCTGACCAAGTCGCCAAAATGACCACCAAATCCATCGCCAAGGTTAAGGGGTCATTGATTAAGCTTCCCTAGGTTGACTGATGACATCCATGTAATTGTGAGTTTTCCTTCATAAGAGAATCGTTGCAGGAAAGCATCGTTTCGTATTTGCAACAATATACACATTTATATATGCAAGTACACTTAAATGCCAAAAGTCATGGGATAGCGATATACAAATCTCAAGAATGCTGTAGCATCGTATAAGAAATATATGAATGAGCAGTTCTTTGTCAGAACATTTTTTTACATTCAAGTTATTCATGTGAAATGGTTTCTAATTTGATTATGGCCACAAGAAAGGAATGAACTTTTGAACGTTCAATGCTAATTGAGGCTAGACGCATGGAACATTCCTTTTTGGAAATTGTAAAGGAATTCAACATTCCGTCCAGACACTGCCGAAAATATATAATTTCTTACATTATCCCTACCCTACCGAATGACCCACACTGACTGATATTATTTATGTAATGACCAAAACCTGCTACGTCCGCATAGAATAATTAGTATTACCACACAGGCAAGGGTACGTTTTATAACCACAACAATCAAAGTAAGACGTATTGTAAACGTATTTTTGAGGGCAGTGCAGCAAAATTTGGTGTTTATGGGACATGACAGCAGAATGCTAACTCGAGCGCCTTTACAAACCAAACACCACCGGCTGCGGCACCTCTGGTGGGCTCTTAAATATATCGGTAAATGATTAGAAAATTTTCTTGGTCAGATGAGCCATGGTTCTAGTTGTTGAGAACTAATGATAGGGTTCGAGTGTAGTGCAGATCATTAGTGCTCTGCGTAAACTAGTGTGGGCAAATTCCATAAGGGTGTGGGTTGTTTCTCTCATGGCATGGACTGATTCTTGAAATCATATAAAACCAATCATTTACTGGACGTGGTTATATTCAGTTATTTTGAGACTATTAGAAGCCATTCAGAACTTTATACATTCAAAAGCGATGGAATTTTTCAGGATGATAATGCGTCATATCACTTGGACAAAATTATTCGCAATTCGCTTGAGGAACATCCTGACTATATCAGCGAATGATTAGACCACCTAAATCCCCAGATATGAATCCCATCGAATATATATGGGACACTATAGAAAGGTCAGCTCCGGCAACTGCCAAATATGGATGGTTGTATAACGTTTGATTCTCAATAGGTAGGTCGTAACCCATAAAGAGGTCACTTTGGTTTTCTTGGGGGGAGGGGGTATCTGATTATCAATTTTAAAAACCAAAATAAAATTTTAATTTGTAATGGTAGGTGCATATTGGTAATAATTTATTTATACATATCAAATCGTGAGACAGGCGACGAAATCCAACTGGGCTTGCCGAATAATAAACTGTGATCAGTACATGCCGTATACTTTCGAAGAAACGTGTAAAATAAGGAAGCTTCTAGATGGACAGCCTGACGTGAAGGAGAGCCCGTGCTAGGGGGCGAGCTGAAGATCATTGGGAAAGTACTCCCTACTTATACAAAAAAAACGAGCACAGTACTAGGTGATCATCTTCAGGAATTCAGTAGTGATTTTAAAATAGAAGTATAAGTGTACAGATAAATTGTCACGCTCGATAAACTTGCTACCTAATGTTTATTTGTTGAAAAGCGAGTACAGTAGATGGCTCTGCTGAGCAGTGGAATGACTGTAAAAGAAATAATTTGATTGAGTGGTAAGGGAGCTACGAAGATGAGAAAATGTTATAAAAGGTTGGATTGCACTAATAATCCAATTCAATTGATTAATTTCACGTTTATGTTTTAAATAAAAGTTTTATGACGTTTTAAAAAATTGACGATTATTTAAAAGAGAATTAATGCCTAATTCAACTTGATACATGTTGTCGATAATTTATGATAAAATAATGAATATCTACAGAAAGAACTTAAATATGGTCAAAACCATGCTTTAAAAATTCATGTAAGAAGGTGAAAATATTTGATTTAAATTCAACGTATTTGGTTTGATAATTACTGAGTATATTTTCGCATTGACGAAATGGATGAACAATAAGATCAATTAAAACCGAAGAGAACCGCTTTAATAGCAATAGTTTCTAAGCAATTATGAGTGTTTAGGAAAAATATAGTAAAGAAAGGTATGAGTGAATCGCGGGAATTATTTGAGTAAATAATAAAAATAATAACTTAAAAGAATCACATGAGATTATTCTTTCATAATTTGAAGTAAAGTCTTTAGAACCTTATGAAGTTGCTCCAGAGGAATATCAAGAACAATGTGATATCGGCTGATAAAATAAATTAATCGAGTATTAGGAAATAAAACTGCTACTCAAAATTTGAGCAACGTAGGGTTAACTCTGCTAATTGTTTCAAGATTTGTAAAACTTCAAAACTGGTGTTAGAAAAATATTCTTGTGTCTCTAAAAATTAATGGAGTTTTGGAACTATTATGAAAGCACTAAGCACTAAAAAAACGAAGAACTAGTTATTGTAAAAAAATTTGCGTTCCCCAAACATTATTCATGTTGAAGCAATGAAGTAACTTTAGAATTGAAAGAAAACATTTGATGAGAGTGTAACTTTTTTTAAAGAAATATTTAGAAAAAAAAATGAAAATATATGAGGGTGGTATGAAAGGTTTCTGACCTAACAAAGATACAATTCATTTTTAGGAACATTTCTTCTTTAAATTTATATTTAATTTTCTACATAGTATCCCTGTAAGTCTACACACTTCTCATCAGCGATTCTCTTATCTCTAAAACGAGTCCAAATGGTACTCGACGTCTTTCTCTGCACAATAATGGAATTCTTATTTGACGAAAATTTTTGTCATCAAAGCTCAATTTTTTGATTAGGGAACAAAAAGAAGTCGTTTGGGACTAGATCTTGTGAGTAAGGAGGGTGGTCAAGTAGTTGAAACCGTATTTCATGGATTTTCGCCTTCACAACTGCTGAAGTGTGAGATGGCGCATTATCTTGGTGAAATGGAATTTTTTTTCCTGTAAATGTGGCCATTTTCCCGCAATTTCTGAATTCAGCTTGTCAAGTAATGTTGTGAAGTATGTCATATAACATTTTTTTTCCTTTTTGAAAGTAATCGATTGAGATTACTCCATGACTATCCAAAAACTCATCGTCATGCCTTTATCAGCCGAAAAAAATGATTTATACTTATTTTTGGAGCCGATTCTCCTTTCGCAGTCCCCTGTTTTGATTGTACTTTTAATAAATATTACAGTATATCCAAGTTCCTCCTACATTAATTAATCGGTACCAAAACTCTGATTTACTGCGCCTAAACTGCACCAACAGAGCGTTGGAAATTTTCATTTGAACACGTCCAACTTATCTGTGATTTGCGTAGGCGTATTGAATTTCAAAATCAAATATTTCATGACAGCACGATACTCGATTTCTTCCATTTTCGTAAAAACATTCATATCGACTCGCTCAAACGATTGTCAAACAACAAATGCGCATCCAAATTGGCTGAAACTTTGGTAAGCACCTATCAAAAGATGGGCAACCACATTATCTAGATTTTATTGACGAATGTTGTCATTTTCATGCAAAATTCGGAAACCTTTCATACCATCTTTGTATTTAGTAAATTCATGAATAAGTTGTCGAATCTAGTGTCAGTAAAGAGTTCAAAAAGCTTTTCGAAGGTTATATGATGAAATCGAAATTGCAGCTCGGAATGTGAAAGCTCTACGTGTTACGTAAAGTTCGTTTGGTCAATTATTGATATTCTTGCTGTTAAAATTTATTCCAGAAGAGCTCGTATTAGAATTTAATAGAAGGAGTATATAACGAAAACAATAACTGTTCAAGTTTATTAAAATTCATTTAAAATGAAATAGAATTTCAAGAAACTTATAATTTGTTTACTCACGAGAAAAAAATTTTCCTCTACGCCTTCCCATTTTGAACATTCTTCAAAAATTTGACAACGAAATTCTTCCTAGAAATGCTACCACAACTGCTAGGTGTGATACTGTTTACAATTGTACATGCATATTTTACGAAAATTTTCATTCATAACTCATTTTTTTAAGATAATTGGATTAAGGAAAAATTGTACGAAAAACGTTACGAAAATCGTTTCAACATTTGTTTTCAAAAATTTCACATTGAAATATTATTTACGAATAAAAATTTCTTAAGATATGGTCTTTAGTCGCAATTATGAAACAGTATCTAAAAATTCAAATCGAAATAAAACATGAATGTCTACAAACAAAAACACAATAGAAGCTTTAGGAGAGAAATGCCAATAGAATTCTACTGAACTGCATGAAATATTGAAACCTGCATGAAACTCTGTTTATTGAAGTAGTTTAAACATTTTTGGAAAAGAGAATGAAATTAAAATGCTTAATACATCCTTATCCAATAGCATAATTCAGAGATGCATTTCAGGTATGTCCATAGACTTGAAGAAACAAATTTTATCTGAAATAAAGGCAATTCCTGTTGTTTTTTTCCTTTAAATTTAACGAATCCACCGATGTTAATATATGTTTCTCGTTATTCTTTTTTGTGAGATATATTCACATTGAAAACATCAAAGAAGATTTTCTGTTTTGTAAAGCATTGAAAACTACTAAGAAAGACATGATATGTTCGTGACAATTGTTATTTGTATAAACACTAGTGTAATCAATACTCGTCTTTTCAAGAAATTATGAAAATAAACGTGAACTCTGATCACGAAGCTCCTCTCTACAGTGCTATTCGTTGGTCATCAAAAAGAAATTTTTTGATTGAAAAACGAAATAAGAAATGAAATAACGCAACTTAATAATGATATCCAGATTCAAAGAGTAGTTTATTTATCAATTCTCTTAGATCAGCTAAACAAACTTCATTTGAAACTACAGGGGGAAGAAACGCCCATTATTTATTTCAGAAATAATATCCTGGCGTTAGTATTAAAACTGCAAAACTGGCATCTTAAAGTTAATGTTGAAAACTACGCTATTTAAATACCTACATACCAAGACTGGAGAATTAGAGACGGGAATTGTTGATAATAAAAGAGAGAAAATTAAAAACTACCTTCAAACCCTTGAATCTGAAATTCCACTTTATTTTCCGGATTTCTCTGATGAAAAAGCTACATTAATACGAAACCCATTTCCTTTATTTTTGGATGCTACTGACATTCTTGAGGAAGAGAAGGGTGAATTTTCGATTCTGAGAAATGACTCCTGAGAAAGTGATATATATCAGAAAAAACCACTACTCTAATTTTGGTTTGCTATGCAACATTCTTGTGCTGAAATTTCCATGTTTTCTTTTCGAATATATGCTTCTACTTACCACTGCGTGAGTTGATTTTCAACTCTTCTCCAAATTAAGAAAAAAATCCGGGAATAATATAAATTGCAGTTGGCATGAAATTGGCTTGACAAAAACTCAACCAAAAGTCTTAACGTTTATTAAACAAATGCAAACTCAATTATTATATAACATTAATCATTAATAGTTAATACTTAATAAAAATATAACAGTTAAGCCTTAAAACATATATTTTTAAAATCCTTTATTTATTTCATAGATAAGGTTGACGGGATAATGTCTCACAAACAAATCTAAAAATGAGATGATGTCTCACAAACTTAACTAGATTTTTTTTTCTCACAATCCTGTTATTTTTTATAATTATGCTTTTTTTGCTTTTTTAAACAAGGGCTTAAGATAAACCAAACTATACTTATAAAAATCATAAGATCTCCAAAATAAGAATAAAAAAAAATTAAAAAAGCAAACGCTACAATTTTTTCTCTTCTTTTTTGCATTCAATATATATGCACACACGCCTATATCTATTCAAAAATAACAACTTTACTAAATATTAAATAAGTGTTCTTAAATTCTAAATTTTGACTTGTATGTTTTTGATTTTTAAAAATATATGGAGCAAATGAAAAATTTTAAGCGTTTTACGAATGGGAAAGGGAAAATGCGAACAGTTTTAAGAAAATCAGATAAAGGCCACGATTAAAAAAGTTTCGGAACACTATTGTAGAGGAAATACACACACACATTGTTGAAAATTTGCTCAAGGTAAGTCGAACAATTTGTTCTGTCAATGCCAAATCGAATTCTAGCTCATTTCCAGGTATATATATATATTCAAATTGACTAAAATACATCAAACAATAAAATAAAAAAAGAAATCAAAAATCTATATTTAAAATTGAGTAGTAAAATGTAGAAGTTGAAATAAAAAAATATAATACTATGATACAATAAAAAAATTGTCACAAATTGAGGCAAGTTTAAAAATAACGATCTAAATAACAATACATATCTATTACAAAAAATTTATTGTATAAAATTAAGAAGAAACAACACACACACTTACACAAGAGAGACATAATAAAACAACAAGAAAAAAATGAGTGAAGGAAATTCCTTTGAAAATTGTCAAAATGGAAATAAAGCTATTTAATACTTCCACTGACATAGGAACAGTGGAGCTGCATCTGTATGTGTTAATGAATAAATCTTCACAAATAGTAATAACTCTATTAAAAAAAAGGGTAAAATCTAAATTTGAGCGCAATAGACAATAAAATACATAAAGAGAAAAGATTCAGAAAAAAAAAAAAAAACATCTTAAAAACAAAACTAAAGAAATCAAAATTCCTAATTACAGACTGCATTAAATCAAAGAGAGAGAAACAAATAATAAAAATTAAAATTGAAATTAATAAAAATAACTCACATGAAGTTTAAGGAATATTGAAGTATTCATATAATTGAAAGATATATATTAGCGCTCTTGAAAGCAATTATCAAAAGGCCAATACCACCATCGATATACCAAAGCTAGAATCGGAAAAAAAAAGAAAAAAAACCAGTGCTGTCATCTATATACCAAATTTATAATTAAAATATATATATAATAAAATATTTCTTAAAAACTTTAAAACAAATGATATGAACAAAAGATAAACACATTAAAATAATTTAAAAAACATTATAAAAATAGCTTTTTAAAAAAAGAAAATTATTAAATTTTATAATTTTTATATTTTAAATTCGTTTTTAGAAATTTAAAATCGGGTAATTAGCTTAAATGCACATATTAAAGAATTTATTTAAATTATTTGGATACCCGAAGATACATAGTAACTAAGTTAATGTTACATAGGATATAGTCTTATAAAATATTTTTGAAAATCAATAAACTTAAAATACCTCAAAGAAAACAACATTGTTCAGGAAAAAAAATCACAATCGTAGTTTGGTCGTAAATATTAATATATATCCCTCGATCCACTATGTTGAAGTTGGTATCTAAGAGTTCATTTTCAGAAATGCTTTTAATATTTTGTAATAATTTTAAATAAGATGGGTAAAAAGACAACTCAGATTTATATTCTGGGTTGAGTCTATTTTGAAAAACTATTATGTTATCACTGTATATAAACGACTTTTAAAAATCAGATTAAAATATAAAATTGAATAATTTTCCTTTTTTAAAGAGCTACTTTTTTTTATTTTGGATTATGTTTTTTTAATTCGTTTTAATCCTTTTTTTAAAACGTTTTTCTGAATTTCACTTGGTGTGTGTGTGTGTGTGTGTGTGTCATCAAATTTTCGATCGTTAATTTAACCAACTTCCCATCAAGCTAGAAATCTGAAACCTTGGGAATTGTTCTCACTAGCCTAACAATACGATATTTGGACATTTGCGACAAGCTTTAGCTAGTATTTTCTTCAATAATGCAGTTTATCCCAACCACTTGGCGCGATTTCAAAAATTGGCATCAAACTTGGCGATTTTTTTGTTTGGCTGAACGTTAAGTCCGTAAAACGGACCAGGGTAGCCACATTTGGCAAAATACTGCCAAATAATTCTTCTCGCCAAGAGTGATTGGGTTAAACTGCATTCCAACCATTTAATTTACAGAATTAATTAATTAATTTTAGTTACTTTTAACGTTTTTATGTATTTCACTTGGTTCGTGTTTCTGTGTGTGTGTGTGTGTGTGTGTGTGTCATCAAATTTTCTATCGTTAAATTAACCAACTTCCCATCAAGCTAGAGTTCTGAAATTTCGGGAACCGTTCTTACTTGCCTAACAATGCAATATTTAGATATTTGCGACCAGTTTTAACTAATATTTCAATAATCTTTCTTAATAAATTTTGCCACTATATAAAAACGTTGTTTTTAAAAACGTTGGTTTTTATCTCGAATTATTAAAACGTTTTTCTGAATTTCACTTGGTATGTGTGTATGTGTATCATCAAATTTTCGATCGTTAATTTAACCAACTTCCCATCAAGCTAGAGCTCTGAAACTTTGGGAAACGTTCTTACTCGCCTAACAATGCAATATTTAGACATTTGTGACAAGTTTTAACTAATATTTTCTTTAATAATGCAGTTTATTTCAACCACTTGGCGCGATTTCAAAAATTGGCACCAAACTTGGCGATTTTTTTTGACTGAACTTTAAGTCCATAAAACGGAACAGGGTAGCCACATTTGGCAAAATACCGCCAAATAACTCTTGTCGCCAAGGGTGGTTGGATTAAACTGCATTCCAACCATTTATTTTACCGGATGAATTAATTAATTTTAGTTAGTTTTAACGTTTTTATGTATTTCACTTGGTGTGTGTCTGTCTCTGCGTGTATCAGTGTGTCATCAAATTTTCTATCGTTAATTTAACCAACTTCCCATCAAGCTAGACTTCTGAAATTTTAGGAACCGTTCTTAACCGCCTAACAATGCAATATTTAGATATTTGCGACCAGTTTTAACTAATATTTCAACATTTTTTTTTTTAATAAACTTAGCCACCATATAAGAACGTTGTTTTTAAAAACATTGGTTTTTTTTTTATCTCGAATTATTATTATTATTATTATTATTATTTTGCTTTTATCATTTGTTCTACTGTTTCACTTGAAAAATTTTTATTGGCAGAATTTTAAATTAAAATTTGGAAAATTGATGACTGCTGGTTTTTAATTTTAACTTTTGTATATAGATGGAAGTACTAGCTTTTTAATAATTACTTTCAAGGGCACTGAAAAATATGCTTTGACAATATGATTATTTAAATGTGGGTTAAATTTTGTGTGATTTACTTTTATGTATTTTAATTATATTTTTTTTCTATCATTTTCCTCCTTCTCTTAATTAATGCAATCTTTCATTAGGTATTTTGACTTCGATAGTTTTTTTCAAATACATAGTTTCTTTCACTGAATATATTTCTCTTTATGTGCCTTATTCTCAATGCTCATGAAATTCGGTTTCGCCTTTTTTTTCATAAATTTTTCATTTATACTTTTAATTTTGCATTAGAAAAAAAAAAAGAAAAATTTATTAACTTAAATACCATTTGTTGCATGATAACAGAATTGCGGCTACGAGGGCTAATTTAAATAAGGATATCACTAACTTTTGATCCATACATACATTATAGATCAAATAGTTAAGATAATTTCTATCTACAAAATGTAAGATATTGTGCTAATAAATTTATGAATATGTCTTTTTTTTAGATAATTCCTTTTTACAATCTTCATAATTCATATAAAAAATAATTCCTATCAGAAATATCAACAAAAGCTTTTAAATATGGTAAAAAAAAATAGGTCGTATTCTACTTACTTAAAATAATAACATAGATTTTTAAATTAATGTTATAGATATGAGTAATTTTTGCATAGAGTATACCTATTGTCTTAGAAGTTGCATTTATATTTCATATTAGAACAGCAATTAGCGATGCTAAATCACCGAAAGTTGGTTTCGAAATACTAAATAAAGAAAGTTTATGAATAATCTTTCTTTTTCTTTAAGTTTCGTTTCTACCAGTCCACTTGCATTTGTGAGCGTATAATGTTAATTCAAAAGAATTTCTAGTTATATTTTCAAACCTATTTGTATATTAAAATCTAATTATTATCCCTTTTTTAAGTACTTTTTGTATATTTTAAGTGATCATTAAGAAGATATTTAAAAATAAATCTGAAAATTAATGAAAATATTTGATTTATCAGAAAACTTTACTAATTCGAATTAATTTTCGGGCATATGTCATTTTTAAAATCAATGCAATATTTTCAATTTGAAAAGGAAATTAGAAACATCATAGGATACATATTAGTTAACGATCTCAAAAGGAAAGCTTAACGGTATTCTTAATTTTTTATTACTCTATTATGATTATCCTGTTACATACAGAATAAAAATTATAAATTTTTATTTATTAGATCTTTGCATATTTTGCACATATATTAGCTGAAAAAAATAGTAGCTTTAATAAATTATTTTGTACTTCTGCTTCATTTTGCGATAATAAATGATAGAAGTATTGTATTTAAAACAGTATAGCAATATTATTTGTAGAATTTGTAATCAATACAAGTTTAATGTAATTTTTTGTTTGTTAAATCTCATATATTTTGTACACAATAGCTCAGTGAAACAGTATAATAATATATCAGTGTTGATAACAGAATATAATACTATTTAAATTAGCACGCATGATTTCTCACAAGCAAGATATCTAATGATTATAATAGACTTTTAAACACGTACTATATGATAGAAACGTCTTATAAATTAAGGAAGTCATCTATCATAATAAAACAAGATATATATGGCGAAAAGACGGATTTCCTTTCACTTATCAAATAATATTTCCGCTAATTAATTGACATCATTTTTGGAGACCGAATCAATGAAAGATAGTTGAATCAAAACTGGAACCTATGATACTTAATTATTCATTTCCTATTGAAAACATTGATTTTTTACGTATTTTAAGAAACAAGATGAATACTTTTGCCTTTCTTTTGTTCATAGGACTAGATGGTAAGATTCCTTTCATTAAAGGAGTTCAATTATATATATAAAAAAAGGTTTTGAAGAATTTTTTGCTGAATTAAAACTATCATTTGTAGTGGCTGTGTAAATTTAACATAATTTTTTTTTCTTTGTGATTATTCTGTTAATTTAAATTAAGATATTCTTTTATGATTATTTTATAACTAACATAACTCAATCTACTGTTTTTAAGATTATTCCATAAAGTTAACACAAACTATTATTTTATGATTATTCTTTATAATTTAAAATTAAAAAAGAATCTTACGATTGTTTTACAAATTTAAATTTGTTTTTATGACTATAACAATCTATTATTATGCCGTACAGCAATTAAAATACTTTTTTAGTGATTATTTCTTAAATGTGACATAAAAATTACTTTTGTTAGTTTCAAAGTAAGTAATTTAAAAGTCAGATTACTCATATAGTAATGTAAACTGTCAGTTATGAGCCTTTTACAGTTAGACTTAATTTGTCAAAATATGGAAATGTATTTCAAATTTGTGACTATTCATTTCATCAAAAAAAAATTTTTGGGAAGAAAGCGATAATAAATTTAGGATTGTAGAAAAATCACAATAATATATTTTTTTTATAAAATTTGAAAAACAAATAACTTCTGGAAATGACTTGTAGTCGAGATTAAGCGTAAAATTATTATCATTATTAATTTTCGAATTGTAATAGTAAGGTCTGGAAAAGATCTCTCCTTTCTTATTCGCAGCTAAAAAAGTTTTAAATTTAAGAAAACATTTTGACATTGCGAGATATTTAGTCTTCCAATTATAAATTTATCAACCGTATCTTTTCAATGTGATTCAGTTGAATAAAAATCAAAAAATTAAATTTAGTTTACTGGAGAAAACCAGTACATTTTACAAAAAGAAATCCCAAAATGTCAAAAAATTTAATTAAATAATTACAAAAACTGTGTTACATAAATAATAGATACAAATACCCGTGAATTGAACTTTTTAACAAAAATTCTGATGAAGGGGGGGGGGGAAAAAAAAAAAAATTAAGGACTGAATAGAAAAACCATCGAAAAATCAATTTTTAAATTTTATTAAAAAAAAAAAAAAAAAAAAATATGAGTAAATGTATAAAATTTAATGCATATAATTTAAAACGAATGCATTAATTTTTAAGAAAATATTCTATCATCTATTAAAACAAAAAAAAACCCTAAAGAATTTCAAGACTTTGACATGTTTAGAAATTTGTTTAGAAATCACATTTCATTTCAGTCTCTCGGCTGGTTATTAAAAAAAACTCTTACTTTGATGTGAATGACCATCTGTAAAAGTTTTACCGCCTTCTTTGAATCATTCTTTACATATTTTCTCCCTTTTTTTTTTTTTTTTAAAAAAAAAAATATTGATAATGTATTTACCTTTTTCTTATTGGTGTGCATTTCTCAAAACCTAAAAAGAATTTAAATGTCTCTTACTAAGAAACAGAATACAGATAAACATGTAGAAAAAAAATATAAGTAAATAATTGAAAGTGAAGAAGTCTCCTTTTCCCCTTTACATGATATAATTATTTCTCATTAATTTTATCATTTAACTAAGTTTAAAATAAAGTCCTTGAAATTTAAAATAGACTTATACATATTCATTTCATTCTAGTCATTATTTGATTAATAAGATAATATCATTAGGAATTAATCGAAATTATTTACAGATTTTAATATTTAACTTCAAGAGCTATTAATATAAGTTCCGGCATGTATTAACACCCGCACTATGCAGATGGTACAATTATGATCACTATGACTAAAGAATGTGTGATAACAGAAAAGTTTCCCTGTAGGAAGCTTGACAAGCATAAATCTTGCCCAAAAGAGAGTGAAAATTCGAATGTCCATCGAATGTGAAATACATTTTGGAATTCGCTTTTTGAATGCAAGGAATATTAGACATGAATAATCCATAGATAAATCTATGAAAAAGACTTCGATTATATTATGAGTGAGGAATTAACTGAAAGATGAATTAGACAGTTCAATTCTAGCAGAACGAAAGTGCCAGATGAAGAGAGAAGTCCTTTTATTGGGAAGATATTAAACATTCTGAGACGTAACTTGCGGCTTATGAATCTAATGTACTTTTACTCTTTATTCTTAAACGTAAAACGATTTCTTGAGTGGTCAGTATTTTGATGGAGGCGAAGAATAGAAAGATGTTGGATAGCCATCTTCCACGTTACCGTCTTACAAAACCTTGTATCTCAATACGATAAATACTGGGCAAAAATGTAGAAAAGTAGAGTAATGTTTATGAATCATTATTACATACGGTGGCTGAAAATGAAATCACTACACCTAGAAAGTAGTTCAAAAGAATGAAATTTAGGCAAAGGAATGGTTTATTTAACATATTTAAATTATTGAAGTTTCAAGGTCAAGGGTTAAAGTGTGTGAGAAAGCCATTTCAAATGTGAAATGGTGGAACACTAATAACTGCTGTATTTGCCGTGATTTTTATTACAAACATGTGAATGTACTTGTAAAATGTCATAAAATTGCCGTACGTCATTTTATAGAATGGAAGTTCATTCCGGTTGCACTTGGCCAGTGAAACTAGCAATAACTCGTACTGGTTGTAAATTACGCCTCATTTAACATCCATGCTCCTTGGGAGAAAAGATGTGATTATATTGCAGGCCAAGGCAACATGTCGACACTCTACAGAGCAGGGTTACACAGCCCCTGGAATAATTATTAAGAATGGAGGTTCAATCGCCAGTATAAATCTGAGAATGTTCCTATTGTCATAAAAAATTGTTCCCCAGACCATAACTCCTGGTGTACGTCCAGCGTGTATACACAACAAATAGTTTGTTTCTGAGTTCTCACCTGGGCACCATTAACCAACACAAGGCATCAAGTCAGGAACAGCGTTCATCTGAAAACACTACAGGTTTCCACTCCTTCTTCCAATGAGTTCTACCCTGACACCTCTAAAGTTACAGATGGTAGGAGTTTGAAGTAGATTTCAAGAAAACCACAGGGATCCTGGTTAGGAAGTGTCAATCCTATAATCAATTTATTATAGATTCTCTTTGTCACTGGTGCCAATAGAAACTGAAATTTTGACAGCAGATGCAGCAAACAGCTATGAGGTGAATTCAGTGATATTCCCTCTCCGGCCTGTGTGAGGTCGGACCACGTCTTCTGGATACTGGCATCACTGCTGTCAGAAATCGCACATAGTGAATACATCCTTGCCAAATCTTTCTGTAATATTGCGAAAAGAAAATCAAATCTCTGTTTCCCTTTATTACAAGGCTTCGTTCAAATTGAGTAAGCTGCTGATATTTCCTTCTTCGCCTCCTTAAAGATATTCTTGACTCAATTCCAATTGCACAAGGACCAATACTCACATTCTCAAAATTTGCATCACGTATTTACAGAAAATATTATTTACACATTTATAGTGGAGTTACTAACGCCCTTCTTATTCGTCTAGTGCGAAATTTGAGTTGACGTCAGCTTTCAGATGGGCAAACACGAATCTAGAAGACACCATTTACCTATTCCAACTCCTCTTTAGTGTTGGGATTTGTTCTTCCGTGGGGTATGTATTTTTGTTCGCATGTGTCTTTTTTTACACAGTAACGGAACTTGTTTCCGAATACTCTTAGTGCAAAATTTTCGAAGTATTTAAATATTTATTAAAGTAAAATATTGATGTATCAAAAAGAATTATTGAAATAAGTTTATTTATAAAACATTTTCTATGTATTAGATTGCGGAGAATTATTAACTCTTTTTCTTGTATTTTGCAGTATCTGCGGCATATGTTAGTAACAACTGTGACGAGAGAAAATGTGAAGACATATCACCGTTTGAAGATATCGGTAATATAGAATTTTTGCCAAATAAGGAACAACTTTCAAGAATATGCCCGTAAGTTATTTTATTTGTTACTTAAGTGGAAAAAAAGATCGTTTTCGGCTTAAAAAATTAATGTTTTGATTTCTTATATTTGAATAGATTTCTGTGTTCGTACGGGGCATAATATTGATGTAATATATTTGCCTTAGCGATTACTAAAACAATCTTGGAGACAGATTAAGACATCCCTGGTAAAATCGCTTCTATTTTGAGATCTATTGAAAGAGTTAATTACAAATTCTTTACATGTTACTCATGAGTTTACTTGAAATATCGGATATAAATAAAATAAAAACATTATAACTGTTTTTTGAAACATTTTCAATTTGTGAGAAAATAATTCATATGTATGTAAATATATAAAAGAGTTAATGAAGATATTAAGTTTCTCTGCAATGGCCTTAGAATTCAGTTTGCAACCGTAATAATTCCTTCATAATTTGGTAATCAAAGGTACAAATTTTATTACTGTAAAACAAAAGAAAACTGCACACAAATCTTGAAAAACTAAAAAATTAAATTATTTTTAATTTTCTGATCATGGTAGCAAAATGTATAGTAAATAAGTAAAGATGTAAAAGTAAAGTAGAGTAAACTTTCTTACGCTTATTATAGTGATGAATATAATGCTGCATCGTTGGCACAGAACTATATTGAATATTCCATATGAATATCAGAGAGCATATCTAAATATAATTCACTTTCAAACTTTTTGTTCAAGAAGAAATTTATTTAAGTTAGCATTTTAAATTAGATACAACAAGACAACATATATACACAAGTTCTTTACTCGTCTGAATAGAAAGAAGAAAAACTACTCTATGCTGGCAAAATCCCTTCGTAATATCATCTATCAAGATAATTAGAATTGATTGATTATATTAATTTAGAACTGTAACTTACAACAAGTTTTTCTTCTCTTAATATACTTTGCAGTAGGTATACTATTAACTGTGATTTGCATCATTGTATTTATGTTGTTCATAGAGAAGTTTTATGTCATATAACTTTTGTACATGAATATCATTCTTATGCATTAAGCAGATCTCTCAAATTTTATATAACATGAAAAATACACCAATTTCCTCTTATCTTGGAAGTATCTTGTTCGTCAACTACTTTCTGTATAAAATTACAACAATCTGGATTAGGTAAAAGTATACTGAAAGTAAAAGCCTAAAATAGGTGAGTAATAGTTAACACAAACTAATAAAAGATGTACCAAAAGGTAATTAATTATTTTTTCTTGAATGTTAACTTAGCAGACTGCCCAAATTTATAACTTATTTTTCTTAAACTTTGTTTCTGAGGGTGGAGTATATCATGTTAGATGCACAAAGAAAGACAGCAAAAGACTAATGGCGTTAAAGCGTTTGGTGCTTAATAAGAATCGGCGCTAATCAACACGGCCGTTTATTTCATAGTTTTTGATGAAACATCACATAACAATAAACACAAAATACATGGATTCACAAAATGATCGTAACACAATTATTTTTCATCATCTTCAAAATTACTGAACCGAATGTCTAAGCATCCAGACCCATCTCGTCAAAATTCGTTTGAGTTGGCTCTGGATTACAATCCAGCCAATTTTGATGCTTTTTCGCTGCTGACAACGAATTAACTATTGACTTTGCTACATCGTGGTAGTTCTCTTACTATTAATTGCTAAATTTTTCATGCTATTCGTGGGGAAATGGTGCTCTGATTCAACACGATTTATAATTTATCGTTCATTGGCGAATTTTGCGGCTTAATAACAATAATCATGTACAATAAGAAATTTTAAAAATCGAGATATTTGTATTAAATTTTTGTTGCTTGCAAGTAATGTTGTTTGGGCCCCAAAGATATTCATCGTAGACCGAATGTGGCACTTGGGACGTGTGTTTCACATGCTTGCTGTAGAAATTATTTGGGAATGCTCTTGGGAAGACAAATGGCAATCGCATTCCCTCAGACCTAAGAAAATTACTTTTGCAGTTGTATAAAATGAATAACATATCATTGTTAGGCACACTAAAAAAATCTAAGCTCTACTAATAATTTGAAAGATATATATAACAAAAACAAGGAGTCTAAGATACGGTATTCCACCATTTCCCTGCATGACCTGGTTCCCTTAAAAATGTTGTATAATACTAGAGATATCCAATCAAAAGTGAATTTCATTTTAATGTTGAATACTGTTGTAGATGATAGAAGGGAAAATTTTATTTCGTGAAAATAATGTTAATACTATGGAGATTCTATTACTGCGAAAAAGTTATTCCAAATAGCAAAATACAATGAAGATTTACACGAAAATATTTTTACTCCTATTTTAATGATTCATTTATGGGAGGAAGTGTTCCGTTATATAAGAAATTCTAAAATATGTTCTAAAATCTAAAAAAATTTAATTTTCCTGAAACCTTCATTATTTTTTGCACTTTTTTGCATTCGAACAGATAAAATACACAGCTGACCTTTAAAATTGCAACAACAGGAAAGAATGATCTGACGAATATCAAAATCAGATGAAAGGAAGAAGAGGTTAGGTTTTGCAAAATATTAGTATTTCAAAATATTAGTATTAGTATTTAATTTATTATTTATTTAGAAGACGCAAGAGGGAGAAATGACATCTAAAGCACTTCATTAAAAAAAGTTGTTTAGAAGATTTCTCATTCGAAAAGTGCTTACTGAGGTCAGAGTTTGCTCAGAATATCGTGTTATGCCTCGAATAAGTAGAAGAAATGCTTACCAGCAAGCATCGGATTTCGATAGAAGCAGGATTGTTGCCTATCGAGAGTGTGGATTATCGTTCCATGACATCTCCCGTCCATCGACCTCGATGAAATCCAACCATTCTCATGCAAATATGGAATCAATTGGTTGCTGAGGGTCATACTAAATGGAGTGCAAGATCTTCACAAGCTCCCATGACTAACGTACGAGAGGACAGATATATTACGAAGACGGACCTACAAAACTATTCAACTACACCATGGAACATTGGTTAGGAAATGGGCATGTTTACAGCAGCCTAGTTTGCCTAGTATGTTTGGCTCGTATGGTACAACGACGATTGCAGCAGCGTGGACAGTCATCACAGCGATCATTGCTTCGTCTTCCCTTGGCAATGCAGCATAGAAAGAAACGGCGACTCTGGTGCAAAAGTGGCATACCGTACCGGATATGAGCCATTTCAGCTGCCAGGGGAGGCAGCGGTTTCTACTAATTTCGCACCCCTGTAAACCCCCAAACTGCTTACAAATGTACTCATTTTATCTTCATGCAATACTGTTTAAGAACAATAAAAATCTTTTCGTATTAGCTTTCTTCATGTTGTTATAATTTTAATGGCCAACAGAGTAGTACAGATTTAAGGACGGTAGTGGAGAAATTCCATAGCATTAACATTACGTTCACGATATCAACAAGAATATCGAAACACAACACAGGTATTGCAAACTTTCGGTATATTTCGTACAATACAAAGGTACCAAATGTATTTTTTCTAACTTTAATGCAACATTTATTTATTAAGTGGTAATTAGAGGTTTTTAAATTATTCTCAAAATTAAATGGTTGCTAAGGAAACTACATTTTATTTTTATATTAATTTTTAGAAATGCCTTAAGGTATATTGTCTGTCTATTGGATAATATCAAAGACTGCACTGAAATGGGCATTGCAGAACTAACGACGTCGTCAAACGAGAGCTTAGCAAAGGAATCAAAATTATTTTTGGGTATTGGAAGTATTTTTGCTGATCTGTGTGACGAAGATTCTTCTTTTCACCGAGGTTAGATACACCAACTAACGATTTCATAACAAAATTTGATTTGATATTTTCTTGAAAAGAAAATTTCTTTTTGTTTATCCTCATCACTATATACATAAGAAATATCACCAATTGCTTTTGTCATTTTGTGAATTAGTGAATTAGATTTTTTTTTTTTTTGGTTTCCGAATAGGAATCTTTACTGATGAGAAGTATCATAATAAAGATGTTCCTTTCATACACGAGAGTAATTACGAAAATTAACATTTAGGTGCTATCGAAAAACAAATTTATGGGAATGAACAAAAATGTTAGTAGCACAAAACGTTTGATAATGCATTTCCAAAAAAATATATCGGGCGATTGGTTCACGCATTGAACCTTTTTTCATTTTCTATTGCTGTGTTTCTTCCTGAAAGAATCAATTGCTAATCCATTAAGAAATACGATAATAGCTTAAAAAGTATCCTTGTTAGAAATAGGAAATGGGGCAGAGGAACATAAAACAGGTTCGGAGGTGAATAGAGACTAGGACTTTACATGTCTAGTTGAAGTTTCTCCATTGTGGATTAACTCACATCGAATCCGAAGATTCAAGCAAGAGCAACCTTTGATAATTATAACAGTTTTAAGTATTCACGCGTTGAGATACAGTGAGCTAGTAGAGAACATTACACTTTTTAGAGGTAGAATGCTTTGAAAAGTTAATTTATTTCATTCTTAAACTCATTTTGTGTGACTATTTTAATTAACACATCAATCAATAACTCCAGAAACTAACCCAGAGATGGCGCTCGTAGTAAACCAGTAACCAGGTCTTTCTAGAGTACTAACCTTTGCTTGAAACGTATCAAAATTTTAAGTCGATCGGACCAGAAACAGCTGAGTTATCGAGGTTGGAGTAAAGTCGTTTTGTAGTTTGTTTAAAAAATGGAAAAAACCGAGTTTCGTGTTCTGATAAAACATTGTTTTTTAATGGGTAAAAACACCGTGCAAGCGAAACAATGGATTGAAAAATGTTACCCGGACTCTTGTCCATCAAAAGCAACGATTTGTCGGTGGTTTGCCGAGTTTAAACGTGGTCGTACCGACACAAATGACGCGGAACGCTCGGGTAGACCTGTGGAAGCCGTTACACCGGAAAATGTGAGTGAAGTGACAAAAATTATAATGAAAGATCGTAAAGTGAAGCTCCGTGAGATTGCTGAGATGACACAGATATCATATGGAAGTGTATTTACTATCCTTCATGAAAAATTGAGCATGAAAAAGGTTTTTTCCAAGTGGGTGCCGCGATTGCTTTCGATGGAACAAAAACAGCAACGAGTCGATGATTCAGAAAGCTGTTTATCGCTATTTACTCGCAACAAAAAAGATTTCTTGCGAAAAAAAAAAAAAAAAAGATTTGGAAAAGCGTTGGAACGATTGTATCACCCTAAAAGGTGATTAACAAAAGGTGTTATGTTGATGAATAAAAAAAAATTTTGCAAAAAAAATGTTGTTTTCAATGTTAGACTCGGGAGTTATTGATTGATGTGTTACTTTATCTGTGCTTGGACTTAAGTTAAAGACTTTAGATTTTCTATTCAAATAACATTTAAGATGTCAAACGACTCAGGTAATAAAGATACGCCACAATTATTTTAATTTTCCAGCGGGAGGGTCCTCTATAGTCTCGTGAAAGGTCGTGAGTATTTCTTAGATTCGCTACTATATTTAAGAGTTTTAATGGTAAAATGTGGCTGTAATATTAGTTACGGATTAATCAGTACATTTTAATTAAATGATATTTATTTGAGAATAATAAGAAACAATGTAAAAATAAAACATATAAGCTCTATAAAATGACCAAATGTTATTAAAATTGCATGAAAATAAAATAAATGAAATTGGTGATATTTCGATTAAAGTACATTTCTCACATAAAATATTTAAGATAATATAAACTCTTAAAAAATGGACTCAATTTAGATGAAAAGGAAGTAAAATCAGTTTCATAGTCATTTCATTGCACTTGGTGAATTCTCCCCAATTACTGAAGGTTAACTCAATTTATATGGTAAACACAGACCAAATAAAGCAAACCCAAAAGAGCTTTTATTTCTGCTCTATTCGTATCTCTGGCATTCCTTGAACGAGAGTAATTACGCTTCACGGAACAAATATACTTATTTTTCTTTTGAAATATTATTTCGATTATTTGTTCAGTAATGAGACATTTCCAAAATATCTGTTCTTGACTTATTATTCTTTGTGTTTATTACTAAAAACGAATCAAATTTCTTACAAAGGTTTTCCGATTTGAAAAACCACTTCATAAGCATTACTTCAATGCAACCTTATGAAATAAATGAAACCATCGGGAAATAATACTGAATCACTGGTTCGAAAACTAAATTTATAATTATTAACATTCATTTTGGGCCAATTTTGAAATTAATAATCGTGTACAATATTTATCCTGAAATGAGAAAGACAACATCTAAATTGTGTTTGGAAGGAAAGTAATTTTTTCATTTTACGGTTATTTTTTCGTATTCATCTTTTTGAAGTGCTATTTATTTATTGTAAAGACTAAATGATTTTTTCCTTATCATATTGTTTATTCGACCCATGTTAGCGCTTGAATTCTATACATATGATGTACAAGGTTTGTGGAATGATTACTATCAGTTACAAAATTAAAAACAAACTCATTTGCTGAATATCACACATGTTTGCGTTCTGAATTTTAAATTTACAGTTTTCTCATTAGTCATTCAAAACAAAAACGATCGTAATTTTAAAATAATGATCTTCGTCATTTTTTCTTGTTCAATAATACTTTTTTTCTTGGAATATCATTTATTACTTTCACAAAATTTTGCCTTTTAAAAAATGTCCTTATTTCTTTAGTAAAAATACGAGAGTAGTTTTAAAAATACCAGTTTCTTAAGACAGATGATATTGCTTACGTAAATTGGTGACATCATGTTGTTCTACCATCTGTTAATTGAGCCGGAACAAATTTTTCTACTGATTCATAGATTAGTTTGATGGCAAATGAAAATGTAAATGATTCATCTTCTAGTTTTTGTCATTATTAAGCATTGATTTGACACTTCGAGGGGACCTAGATTCATCATTACGAACTGGAAATCAGGAAACAATCGAAACGATTGGTCGCTTGAAAGGAGTTCGCTTCAAACAATGTGAAAACGATCTCGAAATTTTGTGGTGACAAATTTTTTGGATGCAAAAGGCACTATACTCATAAAATATTTAAAATACGTAAAAATAATGAGCCCTGGATAATATTACAGCTTTAATTCCTTTTTTTTAAACAGATTACGTTGCAAGTGTGGATTGTGTTTCGAGATTTATTGAAGAAGGACCTGGTCCAAATTGCAAAATTGGTGGAGGAGGAAGTGATAATTTAGAGACTCTAGATATTTCACATGAAGACGAAGAGCTGAAATGCCTGTAAGTTTTTGGTAACAAATTTAAGAAATTTTAAGGCAATTTTGAAATCAACGTACAAACTTAACGAGCAAACCCAACTAATAATAGATGAATGAAATGCGATTTCGAATAGGATTGTCACTTCCGATTGCTTATTAAATCACTTTATCCATCTACTTATTTCTGATGACACAAGATCCCCTAACTACTGAAGTTGCCACCTGAATTGGCCCTTTATTCTTCTCAATCTCTAAGCTTAATTAATTTGTTCAAATGATTATTTTGAAAAATATTTAAGAACCCACCTGCCATGCTCATAAACAATCATAACAAACATAAAACACATCTGGAATGAATGTTCAAATTTTTTGAAATGCAAACTAAAATTTTGCTTCTCGAATCAGTTTATTGGAGGCAATAAATTTCGATTTGAAGCATTTATCATTTTATTTATAACCTTTTATCAAATGTTTTCTAACTACTTTTCATTTTAAAGCCCTAATTATTACAATTTATGCTCATTAAAAATAAAAGGCCCATTTTTAAATTCATGAAATTAAATAGAACATAAAATAGATCCCTCATATTTTTAGTCTGTTTTCATGCATCGCATAATAAGGGATTCAATTTATAATAATGGTAAACTAGTATACAACCCATTGAGGGAAAGAGAAATTCTTTATCATGATTTCTTTTTTGAATATTTTTTAGATATTTATGATAACCGCTTGTTTAAGTTAGAAGTCTAATAATATGAAAAATTCAATTGTTTAAAAGTTTTAGCCTGCTACAAATAATTTTTCGTATCCGCATTCTTATTTCTTAACAGTAATATTCTTTTATATTTTTAAGTTTTTTAATAAAATAGATAATATGCAAATATAAAATCCCTCCAAAAAAGAGATAAATACACACCCAAAAGAAATTTCTATAGATGGAGAAGATACAACTTAATTTATTTTCTGATTTTATCATGATCATTTACGGTACAGAACATATACACGGAGAAAAAAGAAATATTCAAAAATGAATACCCAGA
Source organism: Nephila pilipes (assembly GCA_019974015.1). Lineage (NCBI taxonomy): Eukaryota > Metazoa > Arthropoda > Arachnida > Araneae > Nephilidae > Nephila > Nephila pilipes. Next base: position 39,781 of record BMAW01047589.1, read on the forward strand.
CGTACTTTTTTTTAAATGAGTATGTTTGTATCAGAATCGAACATATATCTTTATCGAATGTAAAACATTACAAGTATTCAAAACCAAAAAAAAAAAAAAAATTGGATATTCAGCGCTCTCAAAAATTTATTACACATTTATGGACTACGAAAGTTTCTTTTATATACTGGCTACGTATTTTAAAAATTAGGTCTCTAAAACAAATATGGTTTACTTAAATATTTCGAACTATTTTTCGTATTTACCAAACTACAAACAGAGGAACACATGAATATTAACTAAAATAAGTACGTATTACGACTCAGTTGTGGATACAATGCAGTGTTTCTTTGCTTTTTTTTCTTTATTATTGATATCTTCAGAGAGATTTTATTATATCTAACAAATTGTTATTAATCAGTTTCAAAATGATTTTCTGTGAATAATTATTTGAGTGTTACAGGCTATCCGCAGTATTACATTGTAATCGTATCTGTAGTGACTTTTTGACTTTAATTTGAATAGATCAGTGTTGAAAATTATTTTCATGCATGTAAATATTTGTGTATGACGCTTATAATTTATAGAATAACAAAAGAACTTAAACAGCAGTGTTGTGAAATTTTAAAAGTTTTGAGCCACTTAGCTGCACTTTTTTATCGATGACTATTACAGCCACGATGCTCGACAAGAATTCCATTTTTTTTCACTTCATATGTGTGTAATGTAACTTAAACTGCCTTTTTTAATTGACAGAGAAATTATTACATTTTTTTTATCTTGTTTTAAGATATATATTTCTATTTAAGGTATTACGGTTTTACCATTTTCGAAGAATTTTTGTACATCAGTTTTTCGTTCCAATAATACTACTACGTGGTAATCATAAAGTTAGAAATTATACGCACAGAATAAAATGTTGACAAAAATAGCTTTTATTTATGATTATTCTGTAATGAATTGAAGTAATTTTCTGAGTAGGATATTTCAGACTATATTTTTTAAAAGAACATGGGTTTAATTTAAACTCAAATTTAATGTGTATTTTGGAGCCAAAGTTTCACAATCTAATCAGTCATCCTTCCCTGTCACGTCTCAAATACTGTTCATCATATTATTCATGATTTCTTGTGTTTCATCGCTATTGTCTCACATTTTTTAAGTTATCCGTTTTAAACTCATATGACTTGCTATTAGTAACCACTACTTGTTTGTGTAATAATTCAAAATATGATTTTTGCATAATTAAGGTTTTAACACAGACATTTCATATCTTGTTTTATTAATATATAATGTGACCCAAAAGTGTTGCAAAAATCTAAATAAATATTTGGTGCAATATATTCAGATTTTATTTTATGCATGAACTTCAACATTCATTAACGCAGAATAAATAAGACAATTTTTTTTGTATTCAATACATGACACAAACACTATTGTTATATATAATTCATTAAATTGTTAAAACGCTCACAAATGTTCACCATAGAACAAGGTTGAGCATATTATCTAGCCCTTTTATTTGTTGATATTTGTATTTTTATTTACACAATTTAACTACTTTATTCCTGCACTTCTTTAAGTTAATATTCTTAAAAAAAAATGCTTTTGCCGAGATGAATTACAAAGTAAAACCGAGGTACTGGTGTTGGCTGAAAGGAACAAGAATCACATTTGCACAACAAGGCAACGTAACAGATTGTAAGCAGTACTCAAGATTTATAGAATGTAAAATTTTCTACTTCCTAAAAAATTCAGTTTTCTACCCCCCACCCCCACTGTATTATTTCTATTTAAATATAATTTTAAAAATTAATATTTTATACATATTTTTAAAAATGAAATTATCACTAGTATAAGTTTTGGTATGTGTCTTGTTATTCACAACAGTCAAAATTTTTTGCAAAATTGTATTTGTAAATAAAGTAAAATGTTATATAAAAAAGTAAAAAGTAAAAGTAAAAAATAGAAAGCAAGTCATATGAGTAAAAAGTAAAAATATAAAAGTAAAAATTATATTGGATTAAATAATATTATTTTGAGAAAAAGAATTTAATGCTAGCTATTATTAAATTTGAAATTGTTTATATAATTTTCATATTCACAAGTGTTTTTCTTTAATACTCTTGATTCCTTTTTGAAACATTATAATCAACTTATGATTAAATTAATTAATTTTGTTTGCAAAACACATTTTAAAAAATTTTTGATTAAAAGTACAAAATTGCACCTGTTTAAATCATAAATCTTTATATAACTGTTACAGCTTATTAATAAAATTAATAATTCTCTTTCTTGATTAAAAGAGAAAACAGTTTAATCAAATATTGCTTTTTTTTTAAACAGAATCAGCCTGATAATTATAAAATGTTTATATATAAAAGATACTATAATTCAGAAGAGCTTAATTACCCTTTAACTATTCACATGTATTTTTCAAAGGGTTTAAAATAATTACAATACTAGAATAAATATTGAGGCCCTTATTTTGAACATGTCAGAATCAACCGATGATCTAATGTTGCATAACAATATTAAAACGTGAAATAATTTGGAATACAAAATAAGATTAATCAAAACAAAAAGCTGTAATGGCCATTAACAACTCAAAAATACAACTGTTTAAAGTAGAAAATAATTTAAAGCTGATATTGGAAATATACAAACAAATGCCAGAAGCAAGTTTAAATAGGCTTACCTAGTGATATTTTAACAACGGAATGAAACGAGAATAAGACTATAGATATATATAAATATACTCAGATTATTTCCTACCGAATGTAAATAATTGAATAATGTAAGAAATATGAAAATATTAAATATTTTAATCGAAATAAAGTGGATATACAAGATGTAAACAACTTGCTCATATAGAAATCCGATGTTAAAGTAGAACACACCGGTTTGTTTTTGTAGACATATGTAGATACAACTATATCATTTACGATCAATTTAATTATATGGTGAATGTGATAAATGTTCATTTTATTTTGGCAGATTACTTAAAAATTATAATATTATAAGTTTTATGCAATTTACTTAGATACCTAATAAGTCATACTATTTCATTCATTCAGGTCTAAAATGAACTCAACTTTAAGCAACATGTACAAACACCAAACCTGGCAGCGGTTCTTGTAGTAGAACATAATAGAGTTCATAACAAAAATGAAACATTTTATGTATATCATGACACATATGTAAGTGCTAAAATCACATAATTTAAAAGCCTGTTTTAAAAGGTGGATAACCAATAACTGTTATTTCTCCATGAAATATATTTTGCCCCAAAACACTTTTTCATAGACAAATATTAAAGACAATATTTTTCAGTTTGGAATAATTTTATTTTTATTTTTTTTTATTCAATTTTAAAATAGCTTGCATGTTTTGAAATCGGAAAGTTTACAAAATATTTTTGAGGGCAATTAATCTTTCTTAGAAAGTAAATTCTTGTAAATTTTATAATACTTTTTTAGATCAGAAATTTCAAAATGAGCAAAATCAATTTGCAAAATGAAACACGATAATCAATTTCAATACTTTTTATTCTACATTCCAAAGTTTCTCTACAATATGCGACATTATGTATAAAAATCAAATGTACTAACAAACTAATGCATAATGGATATTTTGTCTTAATTATAAACTGTTCCATATTGTTTAAATTAGATTTATGTTATTGCAAATTTCGCATAGCTAAAAGGCCATGCTTTCATATGACCAAACTGCTTTGCTTTAATTGAAAACACTTGTGATATTTCTATAAAACAAATCTTGTTAAATTATTTTTTTTATAATCATAATAAGACAAGCTCTGTCTAAATAAATTTTAATCCACTAACACCAATTAAAAATGGCACATGTGTTTAGTAAAAAAAACCTTCAGAATTTCTTGCATAACAAATAATTTGAGACTTAAGTGTGTCAAAGTTCATAATTCAAAGCAGCAAGAACTGGTATGTAGAATAGATGGTTTAACCGACCAAGCAGAAATTCTTACATGTAATAGTTTATAATGTAATGGTACAGTATATTCTAAAATTATAGATGTATTAATTGGCTGCGTTGATGACTTGTCTCTCTTTCGAAAAATTAAATACTTAATGTCTACATTAATAATGATGCATATTTAACGTATTTATTTGAAACAGATCTGTTTGAAAAGCATTTTCACTCATATTTAGTAACATCATGAGATGTTGTTGATTTGAAAGAAGTAAAAAAATCTGTTAAATTATATATATGTACCTTTACATATTTGAACCTACTATATAAATGATACCTCATTATACATTACATTAAAACTTACGCTATGTTGTTCAAATGGGGATAAAATAGGACTATAGTAGAGATTAGATAACAGTGTTTATAAATGATTTTTAAAACGTCATGTCTTCTTCAGAAGGAGTTTAAAACTTACACTTTTTTTTAATATTCTTGTTTCAAAATTATGAATGTCTTACATCCCCGATATGTTTGTGTGATATTCAGAATAAATTTTTCAAAAACCTGATTTTTTTCCTGTTTACAATGGAATTTTCATTATAGATATTAGCTTTTATTTGACGTTAATTCAAAAGAAAATGTATGTTGGATAAAAAAAAAAAGGAGAGGGGCATTAAAAAGTGCTTTACATTAAGTTTTTACAATGGAAAATCTAATATTCATCATAATGTTTCCAAGAATTTTGCAATAACTTATTATTAAAAGACAGAACTGCAAATAAAACACAATTTTCTGCACGTATAGGATTTTAACAAAACTATATATTACTTCGAGGAACATAAATATAATTTTTAATGAACCAAATTGCTTCTGTGACTACTAGCTCAATTCTTTACACATTTCTTGAAATTTAACTCTTGAATCGAATCTTTTTTCGTTTTTCTTAAATATTTATTAAACACTCGAATTGATTGAAATTTGAAGTATAAATTTTAAGTACGTTTTATGATCACATAACAGTTTCAATTTTGTTTCTAAAAGTAACAGTTTTGTTACATACAGTAAATGCAAGAATTTTGATTCGAAGTTTTCTTCTGAAAACTTAATAAAGTGTATGTTAAATAATATGTAAGATGAAGAAAATGATACTTGCAAATAAAGGAGCGCTTATCTAACTGGTCAATTGAAAAGTCCCCGGTCTGACACATAGATGTGGCTACTAAAATTAAATCCATATGTTTTTTAGTTAGCCCTAACACTCAAAAGATGCGTGTATAAATTTGACAGCTGTCGGATCATTGGTTTGTGAATTATAGCATTTTGAGTGAAGCAAATTGAGTTATTGTGAAAAAAATGGATAAAAAGGAATTTTGCGTGTTGATAAAATATTGCTTTTTGAAGGGAAAAAATACAGTTGAAGTAAAACCTTGGCTTGATGCCGAGTTTCCGGATACTGCCTCAGGAAATTCAACCATCAAGGATTGGTATGCTAAGTTTAGACTTGGTAAAATGAGCACCGAAGATGTTGAACGCAGTGGACGCCCAAAAGAGTTTGTTACCGACGCAAACATTAAAAAAATCCACAAAATGATTTTGAATGACCGTAAATTGAAATTAAATGAAATAGCAGACACTCTAAAGATATCAATTGAACGTGTACATCATATCATTCACGAATATTTGGGTATGAGAAAGCTCTGTGCAAAGTGGGTGCCGCGCGAGCTCACTTTTGACCAAAAACAACGAGTTGATGATTCGGAGCAGTGTTTGAAGATGATCAAGCGTAATAAACCCCAGTTTTTGCGTTGACATGTGACAATGGATGAAACATGGCTCCATCATTTCACTCCGAAGTCCAATCGACAGTCATCCGAGTGGACTACACACGATGAACCCTCTCCAAAGCGTGGGAAAACGCAACAGTCGGCTGGCAAGGTTATGGCGTCTGTATTTTGGGATGCGCATGGAATAATTTTCATTGACTACCTTGAAAAAGAAAGGACCATCAACAGCGACTGTTACATAGTGTTATTGGACCGTTTGAAGGACGAAATCGCCGAAAAACGGCCGCATTTGAAGAAAAAGAAAGTGCTGCTTCACCAAGACAATGCACCGTGTCACAAGTCAGTGAAAACGATGGCAAAAATCCATGAATTGGGCTTCGAATTGCTTCCTCATCCACCGAATTCTCCAAATCTGGCCCCTATCGACTATTTCCTGTTCTCAGATCTCAAAAAAATGCTCGCTGGGAAGAAACTTTCGTCGAATGAAGAGGTGATCGCCGAAACTGAGGCTTATTTAGAAGCAAAGGACAAATCTTACTACAAAAATGGTATCGAAAAGTTGGAAGGTAGCTATAATCAGTGTATCATCCTTGAAGGGAATTATGTTGAATAAAAAAAACTAATTTTTCCAAAAAAATGTGTTTTACTATGGTAGGCCGGGGACTTTTCAACTGACCTGTTAAGTCCTTTAAAATTTAAGTTGATGTACATTTTTCTCTTTAAAATTCATATTCGATACAACAACAGTATCGAAAATAATTGCAAAACATACACAATATATCGTTTCATACTCATATTTGATGCAGTAACAGATTCACAAATAAATACATTATATATTCATTTTTCTATTCCACACTCGTATTTGACACACAAATATCCTCGAAAATGAATATGTGAATTTTCCATTTTGAGTACGCATATGTTACTAAAAATAAGTTAGTGCGAGTCTTAAATTTGAATACGTCGGGATCAGAGTTATTTTCAGTATTTGAAGCATTCAAAAGTGAGTACTTTGTACTCGATTTTGAATACCCTTTTTTTCAGTGTACGTCAGAAGAAAAAAAGGCGTACCAAAAGCCACGGTGGGAACTCGGTAGGATAACATAAATGAGCTTTACCATCATCCATTAGGAGTGAACATGTTGGCCAATCAAATAGTGCGCTGTCAGTTCACTGCAGAGTTGAAAAACTTTGTTACATTTCAAACTTCTCATTTATACTTCCACTCAGCTTTCTTATTGAGTCTTGAATGGGCAATCAAACCTTCTCTCCTTCAACTTGTTAATACAGTATTATTGGTGCAATCCTAAAAGATTAATTTTTGCAAAAAATTGTTTGTAACTTAAAATAAACAAATTTCACGAGTCATCTTAATTTTTAAAGTTTTCTCTTACATTAATTTACTTCTCGAAAAGCGTAAATTCCAAACTCTGGAATCTGGGGAACACTGGAACTCAGGGTTAATGTTTTTAATACTTTGGTTGAGGTCCTTTGACCTTGTGAGTTTAGGACGGATTTGATCAGGGTATTTTGGAGTTCGCAGAAAGCATGACATGTGCGTCTTGGCAGCGACTTAGACAAACGAGTAATAAAAGAATTTCCTGCATACTCAGTTCATGGACCAATTTTATTAACATCGTTAATAGTTTCAAAATGTGGCAGAAGGCCACATTTCACACTTCCAAAAGAGAAAAGTTTATTTTACTTGGAGGCACTCTTTCGGGAAGAGACTAATTTAGTGAAGGTTGTTTTTTCAGCCATTTCTTTGTACTTCCCCGTTGAATGATTGTTATTCGGAACCCTTTTAATTGGCATCAGAGGCAATCACTAATTGAGATGACGGGATTATTTCATGAATGTCCTTGATTCTCGTCATATAACTCTTCGTGATTGCTTATGGACGATTTTTATTCCTT
>BMAW01047589.1:57380-81580 GCA_019974015.1 Nephila pilipes
AAGTCTTGAAATTCTTTAGGGTTTTTTTTTGTTTTAATAGATGATAGAATATTTTCTTAAAAATTAATGCATTCATTTTAAATTATATGCATTAAGTTTTATACATTTATACATATTTCTCTTGTTTTTTTGAATAAATCTTCTAAATTGCAATTTCGATGGATTTTCTCTTCAGTCCTGATATTATTATTTTTCTCCCCCCCCCCCTTCTTCAGAATTTTTGTTAAAAAGTTCAATTCACGGGTATTTGTATCTTTTACTTATGTAACACAGTTTTTGTAATTATTTTAATAAATTTGTTGACATCTTGTGATTTCTTTTTGTAAAATGTACTGATTTTCTCAAGTAAACTAAATTTAATTTCTTGACTTTTATTCAGCTGAATAACATTGAAAAGATACGTTTGATAAATATATAATTAGAGGACTAAATATCTCGCAATGTCAAAATGTGTTCTTAAATTTAAAACTTTTTTAGCTGCGAATAAGAAAGGAGAGATCTTTTCCACACTTTACTATTACGATTCGAAAATTAATAATGATAATAATTTTACGCTTAATCTCGATTACAAGTCATTTCCAGAAGTTATTTGTTTTTTCAAATTTTATAAAAAAAAGTATATTATTGTGATTTTTCTACAATCCTAAATTTATTATTGCTTTCTTCCAAAACATTTTTTTTTGTTGAAATGAATAGTCACAAATTTGGAATACATTTCCATATTTTGGCAAATTAAGTCTAACTGTAAAATGCTCATAATTGACAGTTTACATTGCTATATGAGTAATCTGACTTTTAAATTACTTACTTTGGAACTAACAAAAGTAATTTTTATGTCACGCTTAAGAAACAATCACTAAAAAAGTATTTTTATTGCTTTACGGCATAATAGATTGTTATAGTCATAAAAACAAATTTAAGTTTGTAAAACAATCATAAAAGATTCTTTTTTAATTTTAAATTATAAAGAATAATCATTAAATAATATTTTGTGCTAACTTTATGGAATAATCTTAAAAACAGTAGATTGAGTTATGTTAGTTATAAAATAATCATAAAAGAATATCTTATTTTAAATTAACAGAATAATCACAAAGAAAAAAAATTATGTTAAATTTACACAGTCACTACAAATGATAGTTTTAATTCAGCAAAAAATTCTTCAAAACCTTTTTTTTTACATAATTAAACTCCTTTAATGAAATGAATCTTACCACCTAGTCCTATGAACAAAAGAAAGGCAAAAGTATTCATCTTGTTTCTTAAAATACATAAGAAATCAATGTTTTCAATAGGAAATGAATAATTAAACATCATAGGTTCCAGTTTTGATTCAACTATCTTTCATTGATTCGGTCTCCAAAAATGATGTCGATTAATTAGCGGAAATATTATTTGATAAGTGAAAGGAAATCCGTCTTTTCGCCATATATATCTTGTTTTACTATGATAGATGACTTCCTTAATTCATAAGACGTTTCTATCATATAGTACGTGTTTAAAAGTCTATTATAATCATTAGATATCTTGCTTGTGAGAAATCATGCGTGCTAATTTAAATAGTATTATATTCTGTTATCAACACTGATATATTATTATACTGTTTCACTGAGCTATTGTGTGCAAAATATATGAGATTTAACAAACAAAAAATTACATTAAACTTGTATTGATTACAAATTCTACAAATAATATTGCTATACTGTTTTAAATACATTACTTCTATCATTTATTATCGCAAAATGAAGCAGAAGTACAAAATAATTTATTAAAGCTACTAATTTTTTCAGCTAATATATGTGCAAATTATGCAAAGATCTAATAAATAAAAATTTATAATTTTTATTCCGTATGTAACAGGATAATCATAATAGAGTAATAAAAAATTAAGAATACCGTTAAGCTTTCCTTTTGAGATCGTTAAATAATATGTATCCTATGATGTTTCTAATTTCCTTTTTAAATTGAAAATATTGCATTGATTTTAAAAATGACATATGCCCGAATATTAATTCGAATTAGTAAGGTTTTCTGATAAATTAAATATTTTCATTAATTTTCAGAAGTATTTTTAAATATCTTCTTAATGATTTAAAAATTCACAAAAAATCACTTAAAATATACATGAAGTACTTAAAAAAGGGAAAATAATTAGATTTTAAAATACAAATAGGTTTGAAAAGATAACTAGAAATTCTTTTTAATTAACTTTATACGCTCACAAATGCAAGTGGACTGGTAGACACGAAACTTAAAGAAAAAGAAAGATTATTCATAAGCTTTCTTTATTTAGTATTTCAAAACCAACTTTTGGTGATTTAGCACTGCTGTTTAATTGCTGTTCTAATATAAAATATAAATGCAACTTTTAAGTCAATAGGTATATTCTATGCAAACATTACTCATATCTATAACATTAATTTAAAAATCTATGTTATTATTATAGTAAGTAGAATACTACCTATTTTTTTTACCGTATTTAAAAGCTTTTGTAATGTTGATATTTCTGATAGGAATTACTTTTTATATGAATTATGAAGATTGTAAAAAGGAATTATCTAAAAAAAAGACATATTCATAAATTTATTAGCACAATAAATTTATGAATTTATTTTTTTTAAATTTATGACTACATTTTGTAGGTAGAAATTGTCTTAACTATTTGATCTATAATGTATGTATGGATCAAAAGTTAGTGATATCTTTATTTAAATTCGCCCTCGTAGTCGCAATTCTATTATCATGCAACAAATGGTGTTTAAGTAAATAAATTTTTCTTTTTTTTTCTAATGCAAAATTAAAAGTATAAATGAAAAATTTATGAAAAAAAAAAAGACGAAACCGAATTTCATGAGCTTTGAGAATAAGGCACATAAAGAGAAAATATTCAGTAAAAGAAACTATGTATTTGGAAAAAACTATCGAAGTCAAAATACCTAATGAAAGATTGCATTAATTAAGAGAAGGAGGAAAATGTTAGGGAAAAAAATATAATTAAAATACATAAAAGTAAATCACACAAAATTTAACCCAAATTTAAATAATCATATTGTCGAAGCATATTTTTCAGTGCCCTTGAAAGTAATTATTAAAAAGCTAGTACTTCCATCTACATACAAAAGTTAAAATTAAAAACCAGATCAGTCATCAATTTTCCAAATTTTAAGTTAATATCCTCCCAATAAAAATTTTTCAAGTGAAACAGTAGAATAAATGACAAAAGCAAAAAAAAAAAAAAAAAAAAGGATTAAAACAAATTAAAAAAAAAAAAAACAAAAAAAAAAAAAAAAAGTAGTTCTTTAAAAAAGGAAAATTATTCAATTTTATATTTTAATCTGATTTTTAAAAGTCGTTTATATACAATGAAAACAAAACAGTTTTTCAAAATAGACTCAACCCAGAATATAAATCTGAGTTGTCTTTTTACCCATCTTATTTAAAATTATTACAAAATATTAAAAGCATTTCTGAAAATGAACTCTTAGGTACCAACTTCAACATAATGGATCCAGGGATATATATTAATTTTTACGACAAAACTACGATTGTGTTTTTTTCTTCTGAATAATGTGTTTTTCTTTGAGGTATTTTAAGTTTATTGATTTTCAAAAATATTTTATAAAACTATATCTTATGTAACATTAACTTAGTTACTATGTATCTTCAGGTATCCAAATAATTTAAATAAATTCTTTAATATGTGCATTTAAGCTAATTACCTGATTTTAAATTTCTAAAAACGAATTTAAAATATAAAAATTATAAAATTTAATAATTTTCTTTTTTAAAAAACTATTTTTATAATGTTTATAAGTCTTTTTAATGTGTTTACCTTTTGTTCTTATCATTTGTTTTAAGGTTTTTACGAAATATTTTATTATATATATTTTAATTATAAATTTGGTATATAGATGACAGCACTGTTTTTTTTTTTTTTTAAGTTCTAGCTTTGGTATATCGATGGTAGTATTGGCCTTTTAATAATTGCTTTCAAGAGCGCTATTATATATCTTTTAATTATATGAATACTTCAATATTCATTAAACTTCGTATGAGTTATTTTTATTAATCTCAATTATAATTTTTATTATTTGTTTCTCTCTCTTTGATTTAATACAATCTATAATTAGGAATTTTGATTTCTTTAGTTTTGTTTTTTAGAAATGTTTTTTTTTTTCTTTTTCTGGATCTTTTCCCTTTATGTGTTTTATTGTCTACTGCGCGCAAATTTAGATTTTTACCTTTTTTTGAATAGAGTTATTACTATTTGTGAAGAGATTTAATCATTAACATATAGTTATAGCTGCAGCTCCACTGTTCCTATGTCAGTGGAAGTATTAAATATCTATTTTTCCATTTTGACAGTTTTTAAACGATTTTCCTTTACTCAGTTTTTTCTTGTTGTCTTATTATGTCTCTTTTGTGTAAGTGTGTGTGTTTTTTCTTCTTATTTTTATACAATAAAATTTTTTGTAATAGATATGTATTGTTATTTAGATCGTTATTTTTAAGCTATCCTCAATTTTTGACAATTTTTTTCATTGTATCAAGGTATTACATTTTTTTTATTTCAACTTTTAAATTTTACCACTCAATTTTAAAAATAGATTTTTGATTTTGTTTTTGTTTTTGTTTTTATTGTGTATTTTATTTTTATTGTATTTTAGTCAATTTGAATATATATATATATATATATATACACCTGGAAATGAGCTAGAATTCGACTTGGCATTGACAGAACTAATCATTCGAATTACCTTGAGCAAATTTTCAACAATGTGTGTGAGCATTTCCTCTACAACAGTGTTCCCCAACTTTTTTTTAATTCGTGGCCTTTATCTGATTTTTTTTAAAACTGTTCGCATTTTCCCATTCGTAAAGCGCTTAAAATTTTTCATTTACTCCATATTTTTTTAAAAATTAAAAACGCTAAGTCAAAATTTAGAATTTAAGAACACTTATTTAATATTTAGTATAAGGTGTTATTTTGGAATAGATATAGGTGTGTGTGCATATATATTGTGGTGCATTGATATACATGCAGGATATTTATTTAACGAAAAAAGAGGAGAAAAAATTGTTACGTTTGCTTTAATTTTTTTTTATTCTTACTTTGGAGATCTTATGATTTTTACAAGTATAGTTTGGTTTATCTTAAGCCCTTGTTTAAAAAAGCAAAAAAGCATTATCATGAAAAAAAAAAACAGAGATTGTGAGAAAAAAACCTAGTTAAGTTTTTGAGACATCATCCCGTCACCCTTATCTGTGAAATAAATAAAGGATTTAAAAAATATATGTTTTAAGGCTTAACTGTTATATTTTTATTAAGTATTGACTATTAATGATTAATGTTATATAATTGAGTTTGCATTTGTTTAATAAACGTTAAAACTTTTGGTTGAGTTTTTGTCAAGCCAATTTCTTGCCAACTGCAATTTATATTATTCCTGGCTTTTTTTCTTAATCTGCAGAAGAGTTGAAAATCAACTCACGCAGTGGTAAGTAGAAGCATATGGCACAAGTATTCGAAAAGGAAACATGGAAATTTCAGCGCAAGAATGTTGCATACATAGCAAACCAAAATTAGAGTAGTGATTTTTTCTAAAATATATCACTTTCTCAGGAGTCATTTCTCAGAATCAAAAACTCACCCTTCTCTCCATCAAGAATGTCAGTAGCATCCAAAAATAAAGGAAATGGATTTTCTATTAATGTAGCTTTTTCATCAGAGAAATCCGGAAAATAAAGTGGAATTTCAGATTCAAGGGCTTGAAGATAGTTTTCAATTTACTCTCTTATACTATCAATAATTTCCGTCTCCAATTTCCAGTCTTGGTATGTAGGTATATAAATAGCGTAGTTTTCAACATTAACTTTAGGTGCCGGTTTTGCAGTTTTAATACTAACGCCAGGATAGTATTTCTGAAATAAATAATGTGCGTTTTTCCCCCTGTAGTTTCAAATGAAGTTTGTTTAGCTGATCTAAGAGAATTGATACATAAACTACTCTTTGAATCTGGATATCATTATTAAATTGCGTTATTTCATTTCTTATTTTGTTTTTCAATTAAAAAATTCGGCCAAGAATATTTCTTTTTGATGACCAACGAATAGCACTGTAGAGAGGAGCTTCGTGATCAGAGTTCACGTTTTTTTTTTTTTTTTTTATATAATTTCTTGAAAAGACGTGTATTGATTACACTAGTGTTTATACAAATAACAATTGTCACAAACATATTATGTCGTTCTTAGAAATTTTCAATGCTTTACAAAACAGAAACTCTTCTTTGATGTTTTCAATGTGAGTATATATCACAAAAAAGAATAACGAGAAACATATATTAACATCGGTGGATTCGTTAAATTTAAAGGAAAAAAACAACAGGAATTGCCTTTATTTCAGATAAAATTTGTTTCTTCAAGTCTATGGACATACCTGAAATGCATCTCTGAATTATGCTATTGGACAAGGATGTATTAAGCATTTTAATTTCATTCTCTTTTCCAAAAATGTTTAAACTACTTTAATAAACAGAGTTTCATGCAGGTTTCAATATTTCATGCAGTTCAGTAGAATTCTATTGGCGTTTCTCTCCTAAAGCTTCTATTGTGTTTTAGTTTGTAGACATTCATGTTTTATTTCGATTTGAATTTTTAAATACTGTTTCATAATTGCGATTAAAGACCATATCTTAAGAAATTTTTATTCGTACATAATATTTCAATGTGAAATTTTTGAAAACAAATGTAGAAACGATTTTCGTAACGTTTTTCGTACAATTTTTCCTTAATCCAATTATCTTAAAAAAATGAGTTATGAATGAAAATTTTCGTAAAATATGCATGTACAATTGTCAACAGTATCAAACCTAGCAGTTGTGGTAGCATTTCTAGGAAGAATTTCGTTGTCAAATTTTTGAAGAATGTTCAAAATGGGAAGGCGTAGAGGAAAATTTTTTCTCGTGAGTAAACAAATTATAAGTTTCTTGAAATTCTATTTCATTTTAAATGAATTTTAATAAACTTGAACAGTTATTGTTTTCGTTATATACTCCTTCTATTAAATTCTAATACGAGCTCTTCTGGAATAAATTTTAACAGCAAGAATATCAATAATTGACCAAACGAACTTTACGTAACACGTAGAGCTTTCACATTCCGAGCTGCAATTTCGATTTCATCATATAACCTTCGAAAAGCTTTTTGAACTCTTTACTGACACTAGATTCAACAACTTATTCATGAATTTACTAAATACAAAGATGGTATGAAAGGTTTCCGAATTTTGCATGAAAATGACAACATTCGTCAATAAAATCTAGATAATATGGTTGCCCATCTTTTGATAGGTACTTACCAAAGTTTCAGCCATTTTGGATGCGCATTTGTTGTTTGACAATCGTTTGAGCGAGTCGATGTGAATGTTTTTACGAAAATGGAAGAAATCGAGTATCGTGCTGTCATGAAATATTTGATTTTGAAATTCAATACGCCTACGCAAATCACAGATAAGTTGGACGTGTTCAAATGAAAATTTCCAACGCTCTGTTGGTGCAGTTTAGGCGCAGTAAATCAGAGTTTTGGTACCGATTAATTAATGTAGGAGGAACTTGGATATACTGTAATATTTATTAAAAGTACAATCAAAACAGGGGACTGCGAAAGGAGAATCGGCTCCAAAAATAAATATAAATCATTTTTCTCGGCTGATAAAGACATGACGATGAGTTTTTGGATAGTCATGGAGTAATCTTAATCGATTACTTTCAAAAAGGAAAAAAAATGTTATATGACATACTTCACAACATTACTTGACAAGCTGAATTGAGAAATTGCGGAAAAATGGCCACATTTACAGGAAAAAAAATTCCATTTCACCAAGATAATGCGCCATCTCACACTTCAGCAGTTGTGAAGGCGAAAATCCACGAAATATGGTTTCAACTACCTGACTACCCTCCTTACTCACAAGATCTAGCCCCAAACGACTTCTTTTTGTTCCCTAATCAAAAAATTGAGCTTTGATGACAAAAATTTTCGTCAAATAAGAATTCCATTATTGTGCAGAGAAAGACGTCGAGTACCATTTGGACTCGTTTTAGAGATAAGAGAATCGCTGATAAGAAGTGTGTAGACTTACAGGGGTACTATGTAGAAAATTAAAAATAAATTTAAAGAAGAAATGTTCCTAAAAATGAATTGTATCTTTGTTAGGTCAGAAACCTTTCAGACCACCCTCATATATTTTCATTTTTTTTTTCTAAATATTTCTTTAAAAAAAGTTACACTCTCATCAAATTTTTTTCTTTCAATTCTAAAGTTACTTCATTGCTTCAACATGAATAATGTTTGGGGAACACAAATTTTTTTACAATAACTAGTTCTTCGTTTTTTCAGTGCTTAGTGCTTTCATAATGGTTCCAAAACTCCATTAATTTTTAGAGACACCAGAATATTTTTCTAACACCAATTTTGAAGATTTACAAATCTTGGAATAATTAGCACTGTTAACCCTACGTTGCTCAAATTTTGAGTAGCAGTTTAATTCCCTAATTCTCGATTAATTTATTTTATTAGCCGATATCACATTGTTCTTGATATTCCTCTGGAGCAACTTCATAAGGTTCTAAAGACTTTACTTCAAATTATGAAAGAATAATCTCATGTGATTCTTTTAAGTTATTATTTTTATTATTTACTCAAATAATTCCCGCGATTCACCCATACCTTTCTTTACTATATTTTTCCTAAACACTCATAATTGCTTAGAAACTATTGCTATTAAAGCGGTTCTCTTCGGTTTTAATTGATCTTATTGTTCATCCATTTCGTCAATGCGAAAATGTACTCAAACTGTAATTATCAAACCAAATACGTTGAATATAAATCAAATATTTTCACCTTCTTACATGAATTTTTAAAGCATGGTTTTGACCATATTTAAGTTCTTTCTGTAGATATTCATTACTTTATCATAAATTACCGACAACTTGTATCAAGTTGAATTAAGCACTAATTCTCTTTTAAATAATCGTCAATTTTTTTAATACACCATAAAACTTTTATTTAAAACATAAACGTGAAATTATTCAATTGAATTGGATTATTAGTGCAGTTCAACCCTTTATAACATTTTCTAATCTTCGTAGCTCCCTTACCACTCAATCAAATTATTTCTTTTACAGTCATTCCACTGCTCAGCAGAGCCATCTAATACTGTACTCGCTATTCAACAAATAAACACTAGGTAGCAAGTTCATCGAGCGTGACAATTTAACTGTACACTTATACTTCTATTTTAAAATCACGTCTGAATTCCTGAAGATGATCACCTAGTGCTCGTTTTTTATGTACCAGTAGGGAGTACTTTCACAATGATCTTCAGCTCGCACCCTCTCGCGGGCTCTCCTTCACGTCAGGCTCTCCATCTATAAGCTTCCTTATTTTACACGTTTCTTCGAAAGTATACGGCATGTATTGATCGCAATTTATTATTCGGCAAGCCAAATTGCATTTCGTCGCCTATCTCACGATTTGATAAGCATAAATAATTTATTATCAATACGCACCTGTTGAATACCAATTAGCATTGAACGGTCAAAAGCTAATTCCTGTCTTGTGGTCATAATCCAATTAGAAACCGTTTCATATGAATCACTTGAGTGTAAATAAAAGTTCTGACAAAGAACTGCTCATTCATATATTTCTTATACGATGTTACAGCATTCTTGAGATTTGTATATCGCTATCTCATGACTTTTGGCATTTAAGTGTATTTGCGTATATAAATGTGTATATTGTTGCGAATACGAAACGATGCTTTCCTGCAACGATTCTCTTATGAAGGAAAAGACACAATTACATAGATGTCATCCGTCAACCTAGGGAATCTTAATCAATGACCCCTTATCCTTGGCGATGGATTTGGCGGTCATTTTGGCGACTTGGTCAGAAACTTGGGGACTTTTGTGACAAATGGGAAGTTCTTGAAGGTACTGGAGTGGAGTCTAAATCTTCTAGGGGAAGACAATTACAGACTTTTTTTGAATTTTTCCATGGGACGTCATACCTGGCCCGAAGAGGTAAAAGTATGCCGAGAGTCTCAGTAAATGAGGCAGCATTTCTTTAGAACTTGATGCGGAGGATGATTGGGAAATCGACTGGAAGCAGACGGCACTTGGAAGTGAAGCGTGCCGGTTGAATTTGCTGAGAAGCAAAGCGTAACCGTTGGGAATTGTAGGGGCCTGTCCTGGAAATGTAGTGTATTATTGTGTAGCTTGTCCATAATGAGAACTAGTAAACTGGTGAGCTGAATGGAATGTTGATGTTTTAACTTTGATTGTCCTTAAAAGTGCTGTTTTGTTCCTGTATCTGTGTAGCTAACCTGTAAAAGTACAGTGTATCTCTTCGTGCTGTTATTGTCCAAGTTCTGCTGGCTGGGTATCATCCTGAATATTCATGAGTAAGGCTCCATTTGACATTATTCTCCGTGTTAGACTGATTTTCACTCTCATACACCCGGAAATTTTCGTAACAACACACATACACACACACACACACACACATATATATATATATGTGTGTGTGTGTGTGTGTATTTCAGTTTGGATTATCATTTTTATTGTGAGAGATTATTTTCAAGACTTGGAATCATTGAGATGAGCTGTATCTTCAACCATTTTGTATTTGTCGACTCTCAAGACTAAAAATGAATTTTTGTATGTGTCAGTGATTTCCCTAGTAATTATAAATGATGTCGATAGATTGTTAACGCAATCAAAATACTTTTGCGGTCGAGAAAAAATTTAATACTATTTTACGAATTCGGAAAGCGGTAAGATTAATTGAATTAAAATTAGAAAATTTAATCTACCTGTATTCTACGTAGATAGGTAAAAAAAATTGGAATAAACTTCATTAGATTGTTGATAATTTAGATAGTGATAAAGGAATCGTCAGAAAAAGAAATAAGACAGTGAATGACACTAATCTTTTCAAATATATGTTTGATTTTTCTGCGTTCAATTTATATTAATACTGCAACTTCCGGTGCACTCAACCTACAGATTAGTAACAATAGAACTCAACTGCCCCTTGTTAACGGGGCCAGACTGTAACAAGTCCAAACGTTTTTATGTATTCCTTTGACGTTAGGCTAATTGACTATTTCTCTTCTCTAGCCTCGGGGACTTTTTAGTAATATGAATTGTATAAAATTACAATTTCTTCCCAACCGGAATGAAACTTAATTAAGTATATTAGATAAAGATAGAAGTGAACTGAACTGAATTGTGTGTGTGTGTGGAGATAGTAATATATAAGCAAAATAAAATTGAAAGGAAAATAGAGGGAGATAAGTCATTACGGCCAGGTGATAGTAATTATTAAATTACATTGAAATATCGTGACTGATCTTTTGGATTTAGAGATTTTCAGTCTACGTACGAAGATACACAGCTACTGTTAGTGAGAATTGTTGTAATCAGAATGAGTGATTTGGTAAGATAAAATTTCATTATTAAATCACAATCTAGGATTGACTAGTTATGCGGGATTCGAGAAAGAGCGGACTGATCTATTTTTAGTGATTAATATAGTCTTTATTTTCGGAGACAAAATACTTTATTAAACACTGAAAAATCGATAGTTTCTTTAGTGATTATTAGGAGTTTAGTATTTATGGACTATTTCATTAGAAAGAAAGATGACATTAGAATAAAATAATGAAGAAAAAGCGTCACACTCCTATTTTGAAGTAAATGGGAAAATTTTCTGTTGACCGTCATTAACTTTAATAGTAAGTACTCCCAGACTATATTTAAAAAGAATGCATATCTAATTTTGTACAAGCCTGTGAACGGTGGTTTAGGCTTTTTTTTTTTTGACAAATTTTCATTTACAACGAAAATTAAATATAATTTGAAACTTGAAAATATTATATTATTTTTTAATAAACATATGTCAGGATCCGAATTGAATCTAATGATCTATGGAAACAGTATGATGCAAAATGCTTTATTATTCCATTTCTCTTCTCTTTTTTTTTTCAAATACAAATATCATTAGTAAATTAGTTACTTTAGGTACTGCTCTTCTTTTAAAAAGTCATGTATAAAAATAAAAGAATCGTGTTTCAGTGTTCTGTTATCGTCGTCTTTGTATAAGCATATCAAGCACTAATTGGTAAATCTCCTTTTGGTCATCGGAAAGATTCACATATTCCAGGAAGGCACGCTTCAAATTTCCGAAGTTTTCATATTCACATTCTGGATCTGCCTTTTCTATTCTTTCTGCGATGGTCAAAAAGGTTCTTCGAGCCTTTAACCCACAATTTTTCTGAAAAAGGTGGGCAATACATGCTATTTCTAATGGTGTTTCCCTGAAAAATTGAAAATATTTTTAAGAACAGAATTATATATACATTAAGGGGGAAAGTTCAACTTTCATTTGAAAATGTATTATTTTTCTGCATTTTTAATATTACATTAAAAATGCTCAAAAATGATATCAGATGTTTTAGGTAATTTTATCATCGTTTACATAAATTATTGTCAATGGCTGATAAGACAAGTACATTTAGATTTTTTTTTATTGAATGCTCCTTAATGTCGCGCTTAGAATAATTCTAGGGCATTGACTATGGCATCGTAATTTTGAATCTTGGTCGAGGACGATATTTGAGCAGGGAACTCCCTCTCAAAACTCCAGGGAGCATCAATAGATTTAACTTGCCTCTGCCCCGCTACAAAGGGGCAGCAGAAATCGAGCCCACTACTCGATGAATACAATACCGGCCGCGATCTTGCGATCATGATTGCTTGGCTACCACTGTCATACATATAGTTAGTTGATAATAAACACTTAGATTCTATCGTTATTGTTAAAGAAGTGTTAATATGCGATAGACTATTATTTTATATATTTTATGGTTTCTCAATTATATGCATAGTGTGTGCAGTGATAATTCAATGTAGAGAATCACTACTTGTATAAATTACACAAAATATATCTGTATTATTTGTAGACCTTCATTCAGCATCTAAGTCTTTTCAGTAGATTTATCCATTTTTGAATAAATTACATTGATAAAGAAAAGAAAAGGTCTAAAAAGAGATTAGAAATTTACATAACTTAATTGAACAAAATATTTCCCTCTTGTTTATATATAATATATATATATGTGTGTGTGTGTGTGTGTGTGTGTAGTTCAAAAAGAGCTTGCTTTTGATGTCAGATGGAGATACTAAGGCACCAAAACAAATCTGACACTGATTCATAGAAGGTTTTAATTTTTATTATCATTTTGCTTCGAATTGTCACCGTCAATGAGACCTGGATTTATTTCCGTAACAGGGGCATGTGGTCTCGCAGACTACTCAATTTGTACCTCCCGTCACTCCTATTTCGTACTTAATCCAATAGAATGGATTCTTATCTAGTTCCTGTTTTGTGATTTTGAATATCACTCCCACTCATCACAATGTTTCCGTGTATCCGGTTGAAATTCTATCGCATTCTTCAAGAGCGGTCTTCAAGACCTCAACTTCCTTATAGTGTTACAATTTTTGGCAATAGGACACATTGCTCTGAAGTTAGATATGTGGCGATTGATTCATCAGTCTGATCCGCGATACTCGGATTACCTTCAACAGATTTTAGATGAAGTTGGAATTGATTTAGCGGAGATATTTATATGGCAGTGAAGTAAATTTTATCAGAGAAAGATGCCATTCTACAGACCCTGAAATTTCTTCAGATGACAATGATTTCTCTGAGCCAGGAGTTGTAAGTAATTTTGTGAAATACTATTGTGAAAAAAATCTATTCAAATAGTTAGGTACCTGTGTTCAGATATGAATACAGTGAACGCACATATTTTGCACGAAGGCTGTTCCCAATACTTTGTTACGACCAGGATGATATTTTTGAAAGCATCATAGCAATAGTTAGTCCTACTACTACTACATACAAGAGTTAAAATTCCAAGAATTAATCGAGAAATGCACCTGACGATAAAATGAATTTCAGGAAAATAAAGGGAGTCTCGGAATGTGGAGCAGTTCACAAAAGGAACAAAATTGAAATCAAGGAAAATATGTAGTTTGCGCCTCTCCTCCTTTCCCCCAAGAAAGAATAGAAAAATAGATTATTTATGCTTTCTCTTGCCCAAACCTTGTTTGGCATGCGTACAAAATTTATGCAATGAATGTGTTAAGGAGGACAAGAACTAAATTGTTTATTTATACGATATTCTTAAATACTGCTGTTAAATTTTTTCCATACTGTTCTATACTCAATTTCTCCAAGTGAAACTTGTTTTACATAATAAACAAATGAAACACATCTGCTGATACATAATAGATTCGTTTTTATTATAAATTTGTTACATTTACTGCAGCATATAATTTTAATCGAAAAATCTATGGATCTTACAAAATTTTCTCGAATACATTTAATTTCATTTGGTTTAGTTTAGTTTTATTAATGTCACACTAGAAGCAACAAGAGGGCTATTGATGACGGACCTCGTATTTTTAAACCTCGATCAAGTGACAAGGATGAAATCTGAGCTCCTAATTTTATTTCAAAAAACAGAAAACATATTTTATCTAAAAGTTAAAAGTTCGGTGAACAACTAAGTGAAATAACAGGGCAATATTTTAATTAAATATTTTTTTTAATTATGACGAAGCATGGTCTCTGATACAGCACGTCCCTAATATGTCTTACTTTTTCACCATCCCTGTAACAATTTATCATTCCACCCGGAAACAAAGTACCAACGGATCGCTTCCGATGTATTTGGTTTTTTTTATTAAAGATACACCGGAACAGATAAAGTTGAAGATGCGGATTTCAAATTATTTCTTAGCATAACCCTCTCGGTCTTTAATCCCCAGAATTACAATTGTTAAAGATGTGCCTGAACTTTGGTATTACGCTTGCCCAGGAGCTAAGAAAATTTTATAAGTGTAAAATAAAAGAATTTAATACATAGAGGTTCACTAGTAGTATTGAATAAACTGTTTTAAAAATTAAAATTAAAGTTAATAAAAAATCTTATGAAGTCAGATTTAATTGACTATTTAGAAATTTTAAGATTGAATAATTAAGAATAGGATTCAAAATTTGAGTTTTCAGGTGAACAAAAAAAAAATTTAGTTATCATTGGAAAATATTGTTTTGTATAATCTTGCGCTTAAAGAAATGAGGTAATTTAAGCTTCGTGAGAAATCTCTTAATGAATGAATTAATAAACAAAAATATTTAATTAATTGGTTATTAAATTTAGAGATCGCGTCGTTAGAAATATCCTGCTTATATATCTAGTCTGGTAGGTTCGAAGGATCAGAAGCTTCTCTCGTGTTATCGAGAGGGTGAATTCCTATTGGTCGATGGAGATCGCTGTTATCAATGATGGGTGGGATTTTGTAGTTTCAGTGATTTTTGCGTGGAAGTTTAAGAAGTAGTGTTTAATGAAATGGTCTCATTAGCTGGAAAAGTTATGACGAAGTTTTTTTTTTCTTTTCCGTTGGGTTTCATACTTAACTTCTTAAAAAAAGAGTTAATTAACCCCCTTCTAATATCACATTTTACTTTCCTTGCAAGGCCTCTTTGTGAATAGCCTTCATATATATATATATATATATATATATATATATATATAAATTTAGTTCGCAAATAAACAGAGAACGTATTTATAAAATTAATATTATAAAAAAATCTACAAATCACAACTGAACTATTAAGAAAAAAGACATGAAACAAATCAAAAATAGAAAAGTAAAAATTGCAAACTGAGAAGTGAATGGTAATATATTGAGGAAATTTAACTAAAAAATAAAAATTGTAAATTCAAAAAATGTAAATTGAATCAATTAGACAAAAACCAGAAATTTCAAAAAATATGTAGTAATTGAAAATCTTAAGAACTAAAAATTTAACGGAAAAAAATGGAAAATAATATATTTATAGTAGTAACAGATTTTAGACTCTTAGAATGAGCTATTCAGTTATGCCAGGCCAAATTAACACAATCAACAAAATATGCAATTAAAAAATTGAATTAATTAAGAAGAAATAATGCATGTCCATATAATTCTTTGAATGCAAAAGCTAAAATAACTGTAAAATAAAAATTTAATTAAAAACACAAAAAATAAGCCTAAAAGAACAAAATGCTTTGCACATGCAACGTGTAAGAAACTACAAACATAGCGTACAAAACACAATCACAAATGAACACTTATTTAGACATTAATTTTCGAAAGCAATTTAAATTTAAAGAAAGATTCATTTAAATTTTGAAATCTCATGATTACTAAGTATCAAATCATACGAAGACTTGAAAACATATAAGAACTGAGGTAAAATAGTACAGAAGCTGATTTTATGTATATATATATATATATATATATATATCAGAGCAGTTTACTGTGATTGAATATGTCCACTTATATTTGGCGGTAGTAAACTGTAATTGAACGATATAGGTACAGATTTTTTAAAAAAAAGATCAAATTATAGGGCTTAGAATTTTGCAGTGATTTTCATTTCTGAAAAGAAAAATAACGTTGATCGCGAATTATATCACATTATATAAGTTATATAAACATGTAAATGGGAATGCAGACCATCCAGTTTTCCTGTGGTGTAATCAGCATAAGATTATCGAATTTTCTGTAATTTGTATGACTGACTGTAATATTTTTAGTTCGGTCTAATTATTTCCTTACACTTTTCTTTTTTATGAAAGAACGATTATTCTTCAGAATACTTTCGGTACAACATTGTATTCTGCACTTAAAATGAATTACAAGATACATTGAAATCTAAAAGAATGGATAATGTTTAAAATTTCTTCACACAAAGGAAATAAAATTTAAATATTTGTATACTTTTGAATCAAACCTTAATTCTCGCGCAATAATTATTCCATCATTGTTCTATACGGGAAGTACAATTTTTGGAGTAAAAATCTAAGAAGTTGTTTATTTTTACTGCTTCAGCTTTATTTTAAAGATACAGAACTTATATTAGGAGGTATAAAGCCGATGACAAGTTGTATAAACTCTTTTTAAAGGAGGATGGAAAGAGGAAACGAGAAAATCTTAAGTGAAAAATAGACAATCTTATTAAAACTGCGTAGACAGTCTATGCAGTATATAATTAGCTATTTTGAACTAATTTCGGATTTTGATTAGTACAATACTATAATAAAATTTACCGTAAAATTTGTAACGATGACATAGATCATAAGAACATTATAAGAATCTTTTTATACTTGGTAAAAAAGGAAATGCAGTAATTGTTAGCTCCTATAGCTTAAATAAGTAAAATTTGAAATCAACAAACCATCTACCGATTGAGAAAGAACACTATAAAACATTTTCTCCTTTATATTCTTAGTTGAAATTTAAAAAAAACAACCGATGATATTTTATTAATTATAAAATAAAACATGTTTATAATACTTTTTGCTCTTTTGGGGCTAATTCATTAATTTACTTCATGCTTTCGATTCATGATAAAAATTCATGATCAAAGGTAAAAAAAATGAATCTATTTATACTTATAAGTTTTGTCCAATCAACGCTCACTCAATAATAGTGGGACAGATATATGTTAGTACTAAAATTCTACAGTTATTCTGCACAATATTGTGAATTAAATTTGAATACTTACATACAAGTTGCCAATTCTGCATTTTCAACGTTTTCTGAAAGTTTAACGAATTCATAAAATCCCAAAGCAAGTTTTCGACTTTCTGTACTACATTCATCTCCAAACAGATTTTCTTTGTGTTCTTTAAAGCAATCCACACTTGTAACGTAATCTGTAGTTAAAAACAACCATGATATTCAAATATAAATAATCAAGCAATAAAGAAATAAAGAATAATAAAGTTAAATATTGATTTTATAGCTAGCGAAAAATTAACTTAACCGTAGGAACAGTACTTCAGTAACTCTTAAAAGTCCTGTATTCAAAACGAAAGTTTAAATAACTCAAATTAAAAGTTTTTGTGAATAATTACTCATACTTAAGCTTTCATATTAGTTATATACATTCAATGTTACAAAATAAGTATTTTAAAAAAAAATGTTATGAATAAAATTGATCGATTTAAATTTTTAAGAACTTTAGCACGAAACAGAAAGAAAGATAAAATTAATAAAAACAAACTTTCTTTAAAATTTCATTACCAAAATACATTGAAGTTATAAAAATGCAATTGATATAAATGTTCCTAAGTGTAAAACTATTTTAGCCAGATGAATGGGAACAACAGAATACTTACTGTAACATTCTAAACTTTCATTTAGGACAGAATACTGTGCTCACTGATTTGTTGCAACTAGTAAAAGAATATTTTCAACAATATTTGCCTATCTGTGTTCTTTTGGAAATATAACAACTGATACATTTTGTTAATTACAAGATTCGAATAATTTATTAATTATTATGGTTTGCTACCATGAGAACCATTTTCAATACAAAAAGAAAAATGGTATATTTTTAATAGAATGAAGTTTACAAATATCATTTTATAACTGTAGAGCCGAACTTAACAAAATTCTTCAGAGCCCGTTTGATCAGGTTAAAATGCTACTTTTGATTAACAAGATTGAAATATTCTTGTTGGAGCATGGCAAAGATTATATAAGTGAGGCTTTAAAAATGACTTTTTTTTTCCGAAAAATTTCGAAATTCCCCTGTTATAACTAAGGAAAACTATTTTTTCTTACGATATTTACAATAATGCTGGAGTCCTTCTGTAAAGTCTAGTTCAACTAATATAAACTTCATATCCATATTCAGAACCGATTTTTATATATTTTAATAATTTTTTTTCTCTTCTTTATGAAAAACTTTTTCTGCCAAATTATAATTTCATCATAATTTACATTTCACTTTTTAACCTCCACCTTCAGCATTGAAATCCCTGAATATTATTCATAATTCCCTTAGAATGAACATAACGTTTTGTTCCTACGTTTAAAATTACTATTTTAATGCGAAAGCGTTAGTGTTGATTTAGAGAGGATAGTGAAATTTTTAATGCCAATTGTGAGTTTGGATACAATATTTTTACTTGAGATGAACTACAAGACAATTGGACTTTTCTGTAGTTCAAGAACAATTGTAATGTAATCCACACATGCATACATTTTACCTTGGTGCAAAACTGTGTTTTCATCGCAGATATCGGCAGCGAGACTTCCAATATTCAAAAGCAGAGAAGAAAGACCAGCAATGGTTCGATTCGGAGATAATGCCAGTTCTTCAATGCCAACTCCATTGCATTCTTTGACGTTGTCCATTTCACAATCAATGTATTTCAAAAAGCTCCTGTAAGTAAAATAAATTTGTTTTAGTGAATACTAACACATGAATATCACATTAAAATAAATAATTATACAATCCTATTTTGTGGCATTTTCCTCCTTTTTTTCCATTCCCCCCCCAAAAAAAAAAGTTTGATGGAATAATATATATGGCATTATCATTTAATTTAATTTTACTTTAGAGGTAAGATGAACGTTTATTTTTTTATTATTTTGTAATTATATTTAAAAGCACTAGTGTGAGTTTTGTATCAAAGTTAATGTAACAAATTTTGCTTTTTTTTGTCAGGCACTTAACTCTTTTTGCAAATAACTTCTTCGCACCTTGCAAAAGAAATTTTGAAATTCAATTGGATCTATATATTGCTTATTTTTATACAATTGTTTGCTAAATACAAGAAACTTGAGCTTAAAATTCTCTCGATAAAAACTGTACTAAAATTCGGCTGAGTCAAATTCCTTCATGTGAAATATCTTTAGTTTTTTTTTCATGACAGCACGGCTACATTATTTTAATTCAAAACCTTTTCTCTAATGATAGGTTAATCAAAAAATTATTTTTATTAAATTCTTATTCTAGTATTGATAACCAATGTATTTAGGTTAATGTATAATGGCAGTGTTTTTTTAAACTGGGATAAGTATGACCTGAAAGGCATTTGAGCTATCTGTTGGGAATGTGCGTGATGAAATATTAATTTATGCAGAAACACTTTGGAAGACATTATTCAATAAAATTATTTTTAAAAGTTATGTAAAATGAAAATTAGAAACTTTTAAGTAGGATCCAAAAATTTATTTATATAGAAACCAGTAACTAAAATAACACGAAATTTTAAATTCTATTATAAAATTTATCAAAAATATAAAAGTATCCATTAGTCTACTACTTTATAAACTATATCTAAATATTATCTTGCATTTTAATAGAGGCTGAATTGGATGCTAATTGTGTTACACTTATTTTTCTTCTTGAAAATGGCTTTAAATTTTCCCTTGGGATCAAATATAAATAAAATAATTTAAAATATTCAAATGTGATTTACTTAAAGTGAGAAAAGAAAATAATATTACCAAGAAGGCACATGTTGATGTACGTTCAAATGATACTTTAGAAAATTTGGAGGGGGGGAGTCAAAATAACTTCATATAAAAAGACTGGACAAGGAATGAAAGAGTTAATTCAGGTATTCAAAATGAATATGTTTCCAGTTTAAACCAGGTCGATAACCACCATTCTTTGGAATTCAGTAGTCTTGATGGGTTTTAGAATTTTCGGCAAGAATGTAAACTCTCGGTATAAAGCCATAGCAAAAATAGTTTTTTTTTAGGTTGCTATTCAAGGTGCTGTGTCCCCCCCCCCATATGTGGATACAATATTACTTTTGATTGTAGAGGGAAGAAAAAGAAAAGGATTTTTTTTAGAAAAAGAAAAAAAAACCTGTGATATACGTTTAAAATATATTTTCAAAAGGAAACTGGCATGTTTTGAATGATTTTGCAAAAACACCCATAATATTATCACGCATTAATCGACAAGGTTAACCGCAAACATTTGATTTATATTAGAAAATATAGGGCAGATTAAAACTCCTTGACACATTTTAAAATTAAAATAAAACTAAATATCTTATGACAGTTTTCGAATTACGTTCATAGATGGTGCTGTATGCCCGTGAATGCAGTTGATATAAGTGTTTCATTTAAAATGATTAGTTTTAAAGCTCGAGTCTCTATCCACACAATGGCTTACAAATATTTCTCTCTTAATTGTGGTTGCACACATAAACTATGTGTATTTGCACAAAGACTTCGCATTTGCTTAACTTAACAAATCCGTTACATTCTAAGGCGAAATTTATTTTTGCTGATTCTAACACATAGCACCATCTATGGGTGAAAGTCCGAATTATTTTTTATTTGCACATTTTTATTGTGAAAATCATTAGTCCAAAAACCACCTCGTAGGCCAATTCATTTTATTTTAATTTTTCAAAGGTGTCCGGGAGTTTCGGTCAGATCTGATATCTTATTGAGAGATAATATCCGACCTGATATCTTATTATTATTATTACTAATATCTTATTGAGAGATAAAAGGAAATGTTTTTATAACTACCAGAATACACTTACGGACATATTCGTTTTAGATCTTCCTCACTTGGTAGAAATTTTACATCTTCTAATTCCTCCAAAGGCGACAAGTCTGAACATCGCTCCGGATCGCAATGGTTAAGCAGGTTAGCAGAAGACACTTTAAAGTAAAAATAAATTAATATTTGTTTTAATCAACAAATATTAAGAAGATTATAAAATCTTGAAAACTGCTTTGAATTGGAAAATTACTAATTAAAAATATGTATTTTAATTTAAAAAAAAACACATTTTGTACAAAATTATTGTTGTTAAAATTCAGTCTTATAACTATCAGGGATAATGTAATCTAAAACAAAATTTATCTGAAGCACTCTCAGGAGAACCTATCCTAAATTAGAAAATTCCATATAATGTCAAGTAAGGATTCCAAGATAAAAATGCAATCAATTTTGTTCGAATATCATTCTTTTCGAGAAATTAGGCCATATTTTGAAGAATAAAGAGTAAATGTTTTATTAAATTATTAATAGGTAAAATGTAATTAAATGGAAATCAGATAAATATATTCTATTGCTGAAAGCATTACGTGCTAAAGTTTAGTTATTAAAAATATTTGCGGTCGGATGTAAAATATTTATAAAATACATATTATGATCCACATGAAGACATACTATAATACAATATTCAGAAACTGATCTTACTCTTGCTAGAAATTGGTCGTCAAAAACAATGCTTTCATGAATACTGGTCTTCAAAATTTGAACATAAGTCGTTGTTATGTGAATAAGATAGAATCTAAGTAGTGATGGCGAGAAACATGACATACAAGTGTAAAACAATTATAAAATTTAAAAAAATAATACGAAAAAACGATGATAATTTCTTTTCTTATCCAAGGAAGCAGTTTGAAAGAAAGCTGGTCATAAGAGAAGTTCCCACTTTAGTGAAAAAACAATGAAATAAAAAAGGGATGCTGTAGTTTAATAAGGTGTGTGGTGATCTCTTACAACCATGCACACTGCGCAATGTTTCCCATACTCTCCATGACTTTGTAGATGAGTTGTGAGCTCAAAGAATTCCAAACGTCAAGAGCTCCTTTCAGTTCTGGAATAAGCTTAGTAGGTGCGGAAGGGCTGCATATTGTCTCCCGAGAAAGTCCCACATATGCTGGATAGGATTCAGATCAAGTAAGTGAGGAGGCCATGGGCTGAGTTGGATATTTTTCATTTCCAGAAAGTCACGGATCAGGCTTGTAAGGTGAAAAGACTAATTATCGTACATAATAAAAGTCGGGACAAACAAAAAATTGAAATAGGTGAACAAAAGGATCTAAAACATATCTGTATCTTTTAGCGGTTGCAGACCCCCGTCTCAACGATGTGGTGGATTACTTGTTATCTCAACGATGTGGAGGTCCCGCATGATGTTCCCCACAACCTAACTTTCCTTAATATTTCCCGCGTGAAAACGAGTTTCACGTTCTCATCATATCATTAGCTGAAAAGAATCAGTGTTCAGCCTAAAGTGACATTCATCAATGAACATCATATTGGCCCAACGTCCAGGTTAAACGATTGCATTTATGACTAGATGCTAGGGGAATACAAACTGCTGGTCGTCTGTAGTAGAGATTAACATAATTTAGTTTCCTGTAAACAATTTATCTGGAAACTTGCACTCCTGTGGGGCTGCAGTGGGAATTCATTTCCCTGTCACACCTGTACCTCTGGTGTTTCACAACTATTGCCAGATATCGGTCTAAGCGAACGGTTGAAACTCTTGGTCGATCTGGTACTGGTCGTCGGTTAACATTTCCTGAACTTTAAAATCTCTGCAACAGTCATGAGATCACATTTCTTATACGTTTGGGATCGTCCAAACTTGAGCATTGCAATGATTCTTCCTTTCGCAAACATGTCCCGTTGTCGTCTTTGTGCTATCTTTAGAGTATCGGCTTCTGTCAACATTTTCACTATTATCTTTTTTTTTTTTAGTTTTTGAAAGCTCATTTCGTAATATTATGAATGACAACAATAATACTCTGCTTGAACTAATTCTTCGATTTTATTGAATTCCGAAGTGTACTTGGACATAATTCCAACTTTTATTGCTTCACTTGAGATACAGGACAGTTACTACTCGTTTCAGTGAGACAGAGCCACTCCAGACACGTCGAATCTAACAATGAAAATGCTTAAGGAATTCTTTGATGACCGTTTAATTTTAATAGGACTTTGGCCACCAAGGTCTACAGAACTTTTTCCGTTAGAATTTTGTGTGTGATGGGGGTTTTCCAGATAAATCCTGCACACATCGATGAATTAAAACAAATCATAACTGAAGAAATCTTGTCAATAACACCAACAATGTTGCAAAGTGTGTCAAAATCTTTGGATCAACGTGTTCATGCTTGCATTCAAAATGGTGGCGAAAATGTTTCACATTTGATTTATGGAATGATAATGCAAAAATTTTGAATTAAATTATGGTTTTTTAAAAGTAAAATTATTACAGGATTAAGTAACATTGAGAGTCTCTAGATCTATTTTACCTCTCAAATAAAGTTGTAACAGTCCAACAGTGTTGGAAATTGTCTCCAACACTTATACAAAGTTTAAACAATTACACTTCAGCGTTAGAATAGTTTCCACATCCGTCAGATTTAAAGGTAGTTAGAAAAACCAACTTCTTTTAATTTGATTACCCCGTATATATATATATATATATATATATATATATATATATATATATATAT